>JAPYZC010004643.1:0-10008 GCA_030522665.1 Ichneumoninae sp. A BG-2022a | reverse complement strand
ATAACCTGGCACTTCGTGCATTTGTTACAAAAAATATTATGCGATACGAGTGAGTGAAAGCGGACTTTTGGCGGCGGTTGTGAAGCGGCGGCACTCGATACGGCTCGTGCGGCCGCTTCCCAACCTTCGCCAAAAAGTCCGCTTTTACGCCCTTGTATCGCAAATTACTATTTTGTACAGCCCTAGTGGAACTGGTACAACCACGGCTTCGGGGTTGCATCGTGGTCGCAATCGCACTGGGGTTGAGTAGACACCCAAACAGACATGTGACGGCACAGGATCTACTCGGTGCTAGAACGGGTATGTACGTCGTGCCGGCACAATGCCGTCAAGTACGTCCGCATGTGACGATATTGTGACGGCACGGCGTTTTGATAAAAGAAAAAGCTGCTTGCACAGTTCCAACTTGGCGTGGAGCTCCACCATCTTGCCGTGAAGCTCCACAGTGAGCTGGAACTGTGCAAGCAGGTTTTGGTATCAAAACGCCGTGTCGTCACAATATCGTCACATGCGAACGCACGGCACGTGCGTTCTATCTGGGCATGCATCCACGCGTTGCAATGATTATGACAAGTTTTGACGACTGTTTTGATGGACTCGAGTAGTCCCCATACAACCAAAAATCAAATTAATAGACTATACAACGATGGTTGCAAGGGTTACAGAAAAACGACGCCAAAATAAAGGTTATCTACGAGTCCGTAGCAAGTTACAATTTTGAACATTGTGCATTAGTCTATTGAAGTCTGCCGATGGTCACCTCAGTTCCGTTAGGGAGGTTTTGGCCTCTATAGAGGGCCCTGGCAGTGAAGGGGTCAATTTAGCTGTCCCAACACGTGCATCAAAATCTTCTGACTGAAATGCACATATTATGCAAGTCAAATAATCGAGAATTTTTGTAATAATATTGATTTAATAATGCTTGTCTACTGCCGGGGTTTCTGACACGGTGGACCCACCGATGTCCTAGTTTGTGACCCTCGCGTGCATCCGGTTTCTGACACACATGTCGCTGTGTGTGAGCCCGGTTTCTGACACTCACGCAGCAATTACTTGAGGTCAAAGGCCCAGTTTATGACACTTCTACGCAACTCTCCCACTTTAAGCGTGTAAAATCATAAGGATAAAGAAGGAGGACTAAGTGTGGCAGTTTGTGACCCCCCGAACGCGTGCTACCCATTGATGCATATGAAATGGTGGGGGGAGCCGTCTATGCAAGAGGTACCCTTGTCACAAACTGGGCCGTTTACCATACCCAGTTTCTGAAACCTTGCAATGTCAATTAAAACTAATTCCATTTCATATGTAATTTTAGTATGAAATTGCAGATGCAAATAATGAAAATTAATGATGAAAATAAACAAATAATGATTTAATTGGCTTAAAGGTATTACAATTTCATTAGATATGTATTGACCTCGCGAATCTAACGAAACACCTGAACAAAAGTAGCATTTTTTTTCTTCACATCAATAAAGTGGTTCTTGCTGAACATTGTTTTGTGATATAAGTTTCATGTGGTTGAATATTTACTTATGATTGAAAACGCACCATTCTGCAACTGCCGAAGCTAGTGAGTTGCCAACGTCCAGCAAGGTTCTTCAAGGCCGACTGAACTTCAAGTCGCACCATTCGCGGATTAATTTAATAACTAAACATTTAATTTAAAAACAATGTGCGACGCCGAAATAAACAACATTTAACGCTTTTCAATATGCCAGCATTCTAGCTGATTTTTGACGAAAACTCAATTTACAGCAAACAAAAATGCACCGTCGAGTCACAAACTGGGACAGGATTACAAACTGAGCCGTTTACCTTAAAGGCAATGTGATACAGAGTCGGTCGATAACAAATCTCTTTCCCTATTTTCTTCGATACTATTAACATTTTGGACAACAACGAATTAGGTTTTCGTAGATTATATACAGATACACAAAAAACTAATTTCCTTTTGTCCGAAATATTAGTAGACGCTGAGAAAACAGAGAAACCATTTTTTTTACCGACTTAGTCCGAACCACGTGCCCTTAAGAGCACGTGAAACACGTTTTCAGCGTCTCTTTCGCTACCCCGAGAGCACCACTGATGCTATCTCTCACGCACTTCATAGTGTTTCACATCATCTTAAGGTGATGTGAAATATCGCCGTCGGTAACAAAAACTGTACTGCATGCGTTTTGAGACGGCACTCCGCCGAGAAAAAAGAAAATTGTCTTTCCCTAGGGAATTGATAGACGCAGGGAAAGACAATTTTCGTTTTCCTCGGCGATCTGCGGTCTCACCCTAGCAAGTTGACCGACGGCTGCTTTTACACGGAAAAAAAATATCATTGATTCAAGTAAAATTTGCTTGCGGGCTGCCAATGAACAAAAAATCTTGTTTCAGTTCTACTTTCAATTCGCTTAATTTTATACCGGATTGAAACGATAACATATCACCTTGCCAGTTTCGCCGTCATTGTTTCAACACCGTATGGAATTGTAAGAATTGCAAATAGAATTGAAACAAATATTTTTTTCTTTGGCAGCCCGCAAGCGAATTTTTTTTCAGTGTAGGGAAAAAGAACTACAAAACTGACCGAAAAACGGACACGTCCGTTGGGGAACGAAACGGGCCACAAAAACGGTAAAACGGACCGTACGTTTGACTTGGTCCTTTTTGGTTGCGGAAACCGAGGAAGGACCGAACGTTTTTTATAAAAATGTTTGGCTGAGTTAACAAATTTATTTGTTGTTTTGCTTTTAACAATGTTTTTAATGAAAGGACAGAATAAAAATATGATCTTGGTCCCTTTTCGGTTGCGGGAACCGAAAACGGACCATAGCAAAAAAAAACGTTCGGTCCGTTTTCGGTTTCCGCAACAGAAAAAAGACGAAATGCCAACAAAAAATGTACCGTCCGTTTTGTAGTTTTTTGCGGTCCGTTTTGTTCCCCAACGGACGCGTCGGTTTTTCGGTCCGTTTGCGGTCCATCAGCTGGCTAGGGCAGAACGGCATTCAGTACAGTTTTCGTTACCAACAGCGCGCGGGGTAGGCGTCGGGGGGGAGGGGGGGGGGGGTTTCACCGAATCACGTTAATCGCGTCGATCTCGCGTCCACAAATTTTCCACGTAAAACTATAAATAAAACCTGACTCGACGCACCGTATCGTATCAACATATACAACGCGTAGTAAATTCCCGTCGTTACATACTTCAAATAACTTCATCGATTCACCTCAGCTTGAAATTTTCTATCGGCTGAATGACCCTGTAGCTGGATGCTATTTTCAATCTTCCCGCAGGATGGCCCAACATCGCCGACAATCTTCACCTCGCTTCGTCGTCGATCCGATTTTCTTTAAATATATCTTCGTTCGAGCCACGCGACTCATCGTCGTCGCAGCACCTCCTCAACGACAATGCCGGCGCGGTGACTAACGAATTCTGATCGTGAAAGTCGTGAAAGCTCGTTGCGCTGTGTTGTCCGCCGCGGTTGCCAAGGCAACGGCATTGCACGTGCCCCGTTGCACCAACGGCGGTCGCAGGCTCCGACGCGAATCCGCGCGTTGACCTTCGCATTGTTATACGCACGACAAAGCGCAAAAAAAGACCTTTTTTTTACGTTTACCTCGTGGAATGAACCCGGATACGGAAAATCGCGCTGCGGGCGCAAACAGGTCGTCGCTGTCAAACGTCGCTCAAGCCAACGTCCCGACGGCAAGGAAAGAGAAAGTGTCCTGTACGGACGAAGACGGAGAAGCCCGATGACGCGCAAGTAAAGTTTCCTGTTGCCGCGCGTTTCGTACTGCGCGGAATAACAATAAAATAAATTACAAAGCTGTTCTCTCGATTCTACTGGGAATTTGATGATTGATCTCTGTTGTGTTCCAACGTCGATGCGTTGCAACTTTGTACAGGACTTTTTTTTTCTTTTTTTTTTTTTTTGGGTCACCGTACGAGAATCCTTTTTACCGATTTATTCATAACCTCGCGCACCTGAACGCGCTCAACCACCATTCCAATCGGCGTTCTACGGCAATATCTTCGAGACATTCTCACCTGCGATCGGTTCGCGGCTGATAACGGTAAAGACGCGCCTCTTTCGCGTGACACAGAATCCGTCAACGATTCTCGGTAACTATGAGTAATCCCTCGCGTTATCGGGCTTTATCGTCGTATATCTGAGGCGGTTCGGGACAAATATTGGGAGAGGTTTCTGGTGAGTGGTCGTCGTGCTCTTACTTACCTAGGACATGGGAAATGCTGTTTCTGTTCCTTTCGTCGATCGTCTTTGCGATCGATCGGAATGTTCGAAATTTTAGTGCCCGCGAACGATCGGACGAGACTCTGTTTAATCAAAATCCACCTTTCAAAGTTCAAAGATTTTGCACAATTTTTCATCCCTTGATCTCAGCTTCGCATTGGAAACTGCGGATGTAAAGATAGTTGTGTGCTCGAATTGTTTAGAACTGTGAGACAAGAAGGCTGGTACGATTGAAGAGATTGTTTAATCGAGTTTTATTAACAAAAAAAAAATAAAATGTTTTATTCGTGTTACAGATTTTTATTCTTCCGATGGCGCAGCTCATGGTGATTAATGCTTTATTTTTCTTTCAGGAGCTTCAAGCTGATCAGAATGGCCAGCGGACAGGAACGCGAGAGCGGGGTGACCATTCCGCTGCAGTACAATGACGCCGTAAGTGAATTTCGTCCTTTGCGAATTGGGACTTTTACATGCTTGAGATTGCACTTTTATTTTCTACTTAACAACTCAACGATGTTACGATTGCTAGGCTCGGAAATCAATACAAAGAGTTGAATTTTACTGGGGTGTCGTTCGAAGCGTTTAAGATGCAAACGTACCGATTCTCCCTAAGTTAATTTGGGTCTATTTGTTCGTTGGATTTTTCTGTCTTTTATATATATGTATATATATTTTATTTATTTATTTATTTATTTATTTGTTTGTTTACTTACTGAACAGGGACAAGTCCTTTGACACAAATAATATATACATGTAGTTTTCCAATGACAATTTTTGAATACATATTTACAGTAACAGGTGATATATATTCTTTGACTATTTTTCGTAAACCTGATTTGGCTTTTATTTGAACCAGACGATGAAATCCTTCGAGACTTTTTTAATCTTCTAATTAGTTTGTCGAAGATACGTAGTTCGGCCAGTTTGTTTGGTTGCGAAGGAATTCTCTGGATTACCGATCTAGTTATGTTATTTTATGTTATTTTTTCTCAAACAATGTTTCTGTTCTGTAATATGTGTATGTTCAAATATTATATGCCTCGTGCTTTCGAATCACAGTTTGTAATTTGGAAGGGAAAGGTGTTATTCAATTGAATAAATTATACTTACAATTATAATTTCTTTGCATCGTAGCACTGGAAGGGCATATTCGAGAAATACGACCTGGACAGAGATGGCAGAATATCGTATCAGGAATTGAAAGCTATGGTGCAAGGCTCGACTTACAACAACGACATTCCGGACAGAGTCGTCAGATTGATAATGAACAAAGCGGATTTGGATGCTTCGGGGTACTTGGACTTTCCTGAATTTATAGCCATGGTGAGGTTTTTTGAGTAAAAGATAAAAAGGTGAAAATTGAAATTTTCATATTTCGTTTCCTCATCGTTGTTTAAAAAGGTTCTTCTATAAGAAAGCATCTTCTGTATTTTGGCTGTCTTATATGCGAAGTTCTGCGAGTGAAGGAAAATTATATTTATTAAAATATAAATTTGCACCTTTTTCATATATTTATTTAATATATAGTGAAATCCAATCATTTATAAAAGAACTAAATAAAATAAAACAAGATCTCCCGTTTCGTACACGCTTCGTATAAAATTCAAATTCATATTTTCATTAACGAAAAATAACCGGAGTTAACAAATCCATTTAGTACAATGTGCCAGTTTTTGATGATTCGTAGATATTAAAAAAGACGTTCCATTGCAGATCCACAGGAAGGACATGCAAGGAGTTTTCGGACACTTTCTGCAACGATACGTGCACAAAATGGTACCATGCCGGCCGACAGTGTCGGGTGGCACACAAACGGCGCGATATTCGAGTGATTTGCCCGACGGTCTGTACGAGGAGGAATACAATTGCCGGCCACCGGCGATAGCAATGATAATTATATCGATTATCGAGATAATATTATTCCTGTGCGACAGTACGGTATCGACGGAGAATCAAAACTTCGGAGCAGCCGCGACTCTGTTGATTTACAATCCTTACAAGAGATACGAGGCCTGGCGGTATCTGACCTACATGTTCGTCCACATGGGGTAAGCGGCTCCTACTAAATTTATAAAAATTAATTGCTCCCATATACAGAGTCGATACGTTCTTGAACGAGTTCGGTTTGTTGATTCTTATTACATCGTTTGCGGTAAAGAAATTGATAATACGTTAACGTGGGTTCGAACGTCGCCGTTCGTAAGATCGTACACGCGGAGGTGAGAAGGGCAAACCGAACTCGTGTGCTTCTTTGAGATGAGACTTTTTTAAATGGAAAATTTGGAAAAATTGGAAAATTTGGAAAATATGGAAAATATGGAAAATTTGGAAAATTTGGAAAATTTGGAAAATTTGGAAGAATGAATGACTGGAAAGACGGAGGGTGTAACGTCTTACAGCTTTTGGACTCTGAGATGAACCCAACAAAGCGGTCTATGGAAAATAATGTCGCATAAAAGGAGCTGACAATATTAAGATAAATAAAAAGATAAACGGTTTTTAATTCAAATTTGTAAACTTGTCCGTTTTGCGCGCTCCCCCCTCTCCCCGCTTGCCCCTACATTACCATCGGCGAAACTATTTTTACCTACAAGTTTGCCTCCACGCATTCTTATCGCCGTGTTTTTTCAATGACTACTTGACTATGCAAATTGAGACAACTGCCCCTTGTTTCCATGCAAATTTTACATACCGATAAACAATTAAAAAAAAAATGACTCACTCAGTGTTTAATTTAGGGATACACGAACTTAATTCCGTCTTTTGACTAAAACACAGACACGGGTATTTTGGAAATGTGAACGTGGATAGATAAGAATTACTAGCAAAATGCGAAAGAAAGTATTTTTTTTCAGAACATTTATTAATAATCTTGGTATTTTTGTTCTTAGCGTCTTCCACTTGCTGGTGAATCTGCTGGTCCAGGTGATGCTGGGAATACCATTGGAAATGGTTCACAAGTGGTGGCGCGTACTTACGATATACGTAGCCGGCGTGGTGGCCGGTTCTCTCGGGACATCGGTGTCGGATTCGGGGGTCTATCTGGCCGGTGCCTCGGGCGGTGTCTACGCGCTGATAACTGCCCATGTAGCGACGATACTGATGAACTGGTCTCAGATGGAGTTCGCCATTCTTCAGTTGTGCGTTTTCGTCGTAATAACGAGCTGCGACGTCGGACAAGCGGTTTACAATCGTTACGTGCAGCAGACGGAAGACCAGATCGGCTACGCGGCTCACCTTGCCGGAGCTATAGCCGGCCTTCTAGTGGGCATAAATGTGCTGCGCAATCTCGAGGTGCAAACGTGGGAAAAAGTTGTATGGTGGGCAAGCATAGTCACTTATATAGCACTCATGACCGCTGCCATACTGTGGAACGTTCTTGGCGGTGCGTATTTTCCAGAGCCGAAGTAAAAAAAAAAAATCAAACCCCAACGCGTAGTTTACGCGATAGAAAAAAAAACGATATATTAACGTGACGTCAATCCCAGAGTTGGTATACTGGGATTGGAAGAAAAAAAAAGTGTGTTTGGACATTCTCGTAAAGACACGCACAATTGTCGACCCTACCCAAGTATTGAAACCTAAGTGCATTTCACTTGGTTTTTTTTTTCTTTTTTTTACTATATGAACAGCATACAAATTCACAAAGATCGATTATTTTTTATAAGCTCTAATATTACTCACTCGAGTTAAGCGGTGCTAGGTCGATCGTTATCAAGGCGCATCGCGAAGCGAGTAGGAGATTGCAATTTACTTGTAGAGTTAATTATTATCGTGACGCTGTTGCGTCTCGAGCGACTACGTGGAAAGAGTACAAAACTAATTACCGACGTATCTTTGTGTATCCGCTGTTGTGAGGGAACTTTGCGATCGCGAACGGCTGTGGCCACTGTTTCGATAGACCATTTTTTTTATTTAATGTATTTTTCACTGATGTTCATTTATTATAATATTTATTTACGGAACAGAAATACGTACTACGTTAAATTAAACGAACGTATCGCGACAACCACAAATTCACGCACGCACAACTTTTATGACGATAAGATATGAGAATATACCTTGACAAAATATATTTTTATCATAAATTTGAACAGTTTTTATGATAACATTGTTGTACACGGAGGATATTCAATAAACCTGAATTACAAATTGCCGCATTTTTGGGAAGTTAGTTTACATAAAAAAAAGACGCGCTGTCGCGCCGATAAAATGTGGAAGACTTTGAGGGAGGTTGTTTAAGACTTTCGTGCATTTCCGTAGAAGGTCTAAAATATCGAAGGAATGTCGCTGGGTCTCGCGTGCAAAACCAAAGTAGATTCGCTCTGCGTTCTAAACCCTACTGCGTAAAAAAAAGAATATATGTATCAACGGAAGTTGTAAAATTTAAAAGTGATCAACATCGGAAGCATACCTTGGACCTCGTGGAAATTCCATCGAAAAAGTATAGTTCGCATAGCTATAAAAAATATATCGAATAGTTTCGTAAGTACATTAACATTATTATGCGATATCTTGTAAAGCACTTAAATGGATTTACAATTAAGTTTGTGGATCGATCGACGGCACAGAGTCAACATTTGCGCCGACAGCCGAGCCGGCCTGCGCGCGATGTGTGATATGATAAATTTTATCGCGCACGAGGGCGGACGCGATCGGCGGCCGTTTACATTTGTTTTTGTGTCGCTCTCTCTTAAATCAGGTAGGATTCGTACGGTTCTCACCACGATGAACGCGATACATCACCTACTTACGTATCGTAGATGTATACATATTTACAAATATCTAAAATAAATCGGATTGCAAGGATAAGTTCGTCGCATAAAGTCGATAGAAAAGAGCAAGAGTGCCAAGTATACGTATATCTTAAAAAAGAAAAGATCTAATCTAAATACCAAACTTTTTCACGCTCGTATCCGTAATCATGAATTGCCACAGTTCCAGTGGTCAAAGATTGGAATCACATGGAGTCCCGACAAGTTTTTTTTTTCTCACTCTCATCGCTCGGTCCCGTTTCAATAAAATCTATATCCAACGTTATCTTACTTCCTAAATGGACGGATAGTGATAGTTAGTTTTGCGAGACGATCGGGACTTTCTCCTCATAGTCTCGCTCGTTGGGTCTCACGAATTCCAGATCGCTCTCCCCTTCGGAACTCGAGCCGTTGTCCTCGTCGAAGTACGGTCGTTGGATCGGCATGTCGGTGCCCTTCTCGGTTTCCGCTGAGAAAACAACAATTTAACGTTCGACTCGGATCCAATAGACACCATGGAAAAATCGTATATGCCAAATTACATTTTTCGTACATTATGTATATGAGATATTCAATACGGTTTCAAAAGGTCAAAAACCCGACCCTCCCCGAAAAAGTTGTAATTTCACCACAATTCATGATTATTCGCAAGAGGTTTTTGTAATTTTTTTTAGAATTTTTGGATCGTATTTTTTTGAGATATCGAAAAATCGAACTTTTTTTAAAAACCTCTATATCTTAAAAAGTATCAGCCGTATAAAAAAACGCTTAAGACTTTTTAAGTGAACTTTTGAAAACTAAATTTTGTTGATTATTTTGAATGCAATAAACGTCCATTTCTATGAAAACTAGACGACAATATTTTTTTTCAGCCAATATGTCATGTTTGATTTTTCTTAAAAAGTTCCAGAATATACTCTCAAGTGTATAGAGTGATCTCATATTTTTGTTTGGATGGGTGAGATACCCATTTGATAGTTATGCTCCGTTTAAGATCGATTTTTCAT
>JAPYZC010004642.1:0-10008 GCA_030522665.1 Ichneumoninae sp. A BG-2022a | reverse complement strand
CAAATCGGGCGTTACAATCGAACCCACTACCCGTTACAATTGACCCGACCGCGGTCCAAATTCGCGTTCAAGTTCGTCTGCGTTTAAATGAACGGTGTTATTAACTCCGTGCTATTTCCTGCTTGAAAATTTTTAAGTAAATACCTAAGAGTACGTTATTGACATGGAATTAGATGCCCAAGCGTAAAATTCTCGGAATTGTCGGTTAAAAAATAAAAAACTATTTTTGTTACTTTCATCCCCGGTCTCCCCTATATTAGCACAAACTATCTATACAGACGTCCCCCCTGGGAACTATTCGTCATAGTAGGAAATACCATCCATTTTCTCAGTGTACGGACCCACTGGAAGTTAGCTAGCTTAGCTGAGTGTGGGTAGGGAGTGCTAGGGGGAATCGGGATGGGGTTCCGTAAAAACCCAGAAGGGTATACGGTGGAAAAATGGAACAAATATAATATAGAGATTTTTTAAAAACGTTTGTCTTTAATCGCTTTACCTTTGTAAGTATGTACTTGTCTTCCTGTCCCGGCGGCGGTACGAACGGAGCTGATCTGACTGAAAACAGTTTTTAATATCTCATCTTCATAAAACACTAGAAGCTGTATTAAAGAATGGGTGTTGTTTAATTTTTTTCATACGAGAAGTTGTGCTTTTAGCTTCAAACTGTTTCCTCATTTGCAATGCATCGCCATTGCCCGAGACTCGTTCCTCCTCCGCTTCGCTCTCACGATCTTCACCGATGTCTTCTTCGCTCTCATCCAAGAGGGTGCCATCCGACCGACCCTGCATAGCCGATACACTGGTGAAAATTGAACTCGGTGCTGCACTGCTCAGCTCTGACTTTTCGCCCTTCTTTCCTTTCTTCCCTTTCTTCGGACGCTTTTCCTTTTTCTTATCTTCCTCAAAGACTTTCTCAAATTTTCCTGGATTAGTGAGGATCAAATTGTCAGGGCAGAACAGTAAATTACAAGAAGAGTAAATCACAAGAACAGTAAATCACAAGTAATCTATCGAGTCCTTTTCGAGTGAAAATTTACATCCTACAAAAGCGTGCTTTTGGTGTTTTTTTATTTCGTGCTTGTGCCAATAGTTTTTGTTTTTTACCCGGAGCACTCTTAGTTAATCTTTGAGGTCTGCTTTTTGCTGCGAATGCTGCAAGAGTCGTTATTTTAACTCTCCCGCCGCCTCGATGAAAAGAAATATGTATATAGTTTTTTTTATCTTTCTATAGTCAGAAACAATGTATTTTCAAGCTGTCTTACTTTCCTCCCACACGTCTACTTCTTCCTGCACCACTTCAGTCCTGTAAGTTTTGTAGAACAAAACTTGCTTCTTGTCCAAATCCATGACGCCATATGTATCGAAAACGAGAAAATTCATCAGTCTGTCCTCAAAGTATCGATCATTTTCCTACGAAAGTACGGAAAATGGGATATAAAATGGATCGTATTGACGAACAAGTAAGAGTTTCGGATAATTACGTTGATCAGATTGTCGAAGAGGGACTTGTGAGTGTCCGTCAGGCCGAGAAACTTCATAACTTTATTGCGTATCCACAATACTCTGTCGTAACGGTTAAAAAAATGCTTGTACAATATTTCCAAAATTGACAAACTTTAACGAGAATGCATGTATGGAGATTAAAGCTCTCACCGATAATCCATCGTCATCGAGGGCGACATTTCTAAATTGCTACTCTCCGCACTGAGATCCAACTGTTCTTCGCTGCCGTCCGCATTGTCGAACTCCTTTTCTTCCATAGTGCAAAAAAAAATATTCGCACCAGCTTACGAACGAATGTTATTTTATCACAACTTAATTGAAGGTGCACTTTGAGGCTATATATGACTGCATGACAGTACGGGAAAGAGCGTCGTAACTCTTATTGTCTGAAGTTAGAAGTTACCCAATTTGTAGTAGTCATGGAGAACAAACAACTCTAAGTGGGTGGGTGTGCCGACGGATTTACATACTATCCTACGTATGCCTATATTTGGGGCTCAAGTATCGATCGTGCAATAATGACGAGACACCTTACTGAGTATTCATTGTTTATTCATTATTTTACATTTTTTATTTTTTGCAAGAAGCATCGTGACACAATTTACAATGTGTGCAACTCTATACAGAAAATACTATCTTACACTCGTACAGAGACTCGCAGGAAATGTAAATCTTAAAGTTAAACCTCATCCTCTTACATTTGCGAGAAAAATAAAATATTTAGAGTCGAAGATAATATTGCAAACTATGGACCAAACTATTATCAGCCAATAGTTCTCTACGATATCGATGACTTCCTATACTACAAGAAAAAAAATTGCATTGCCAAAAGGTGTTCAAATGGTAACTTACAACTGTCCAGTGAGAGATAATCGTAGATCATTGAGAAATCATTTTGACACCTTTTAGCAATCTTTTGCTTTTTTTTGCCGTATAGCTCGGAGCCAGAAGGACGTATCAGCCGTCTATCAGCTTATTCGATACACCCTTCCAGCGCGTAAGTCCAACGATATTTTGTCCTTCGACAGTAATTATTGTACAGTAAGGGCATTTTACAAAATCGGAAAACTCAACTTTCCGCACTCGTCTCAGTGCCATTTTTCGTATCCTCCGTTTCCGAAACGTCATGAAGCAAGCCTTTCATAACAGCTTCCATGAATTCCTCGCGTCCCTCCTCGCTGTTCAAAGAAAATCCCAGAGACGGTATAACTTCCGTTTCGACGATAGTTTTGGTGTACGACTTTTCCGCGCTTTGTTCCGACACCGCCGAATAATCTACATCGTCGTCGCCGGAAATCGTCGCTTTTTTGTTGTCGAACAGAGAAGAACCCGTCTCGAAATCCAACGATCTTTGCGGGTGAGGCAATTCGAAAATGGATTTTTGCTTGCCGATCTTGTGTTGCCCGAAGCTTTGTCGAAATTGTTCGGAAACGCCTTCATCGCGCGCAGCGTCTGCGGTCAAAAACGATTTTTCCAGACGCTCGGGCTGCTCATGGGACGAAGAAACGATCGACTGTCGTGTAGTTTGAACCGGAATTCTGGTGGTCACCGTGAAAATTTCGTTTCTACTGGTGCCGAAGGTAACGAACGGCGAGTTCGTTGACGCCTCCGCAACGCCGGGATCCGACGGAGTTTTAAGGTCCACGTTGCCGAACTTCTGCTGGCTTCCGAATGAGAAAGGCCTTGGCGCGTTCGCGCCGTTTACCAGACCGACGACGTTCCTGTAATAATCCTTCGGCTGCAAGTTATTCGCACCGTAATTCTGCAATTTTTCTTCACCGATCTTCCTGCCCTCCCTCTCGTTACCGACTCTGTCGTCGTTCCTCAGATTCGTCGCGTCATTGCCGAAGACTGTGCGCTCCTGAGGCCTCTGGACCAGCGGTTCGCCGCGCTCTTCCGATCTAACGATCTCGAAATTCTTGTAAACGGCAGCGCCGGTCGATCGACTGTTTTCCTGTTGGGCGATCAATCTACGTATAACGTCGCCGTTGGGATCGAGTTCGTCGCTCTTGTCAACGGTCAATGTCACCTGAAACGGCGATGAGGCGGCGTTTGACGAGTCACCGATTATTTCTTCTTTCGCTGGAGTTTCTTCGCCGCGACGAGACGACTCATCGTCTCCGACTCGTTTTTGTCCGGAAGGTATCGAGCTCGTTTCGATCGAGGCAAGAGTCGTGGGGACGTTGAAAGTGGATTCTTCATTGGCAACCGAAACCCCAAAGTTGTTGACATCGACGCGCCGTTGATCACCGATTTTGGGAAGTATCGAGCTCGTTGCAACCGCAGCGCGAGTCGTCGGGTTGAAAGTCGACTCTTCTTTGGCAACCGAAACCCCAAAGTTGTTGACATCGACGTGTCGTTGATCGCCGATTTTGGGATGTATGGAGCTCGTTTCAACCGCAGCGCGAGTCGTCACCTTGGAAGTGGACTCTTCTTTGGCAACCCCAAAGTTGTTGACATTGACGTGCTGTTGATCACCGATTTTGAGAAGTATCGAGCTCGTTTCAACCGCAGCGCGAGTCGTCGGGTTGAAAGTGGACTCTTCTTTGGCAACCGAAACCCCAAAGTTGTTGATATCGACGTGTCGTTGATGGCCGATTTTGGGATGTATGGAGCTCGTTTCATCCGCAGCGCGAGTCGTCACCTTGGAAGTGGACTCTTCTTTGGCAACCCCAAAGTTGTTGACATCGACGTGCTGTTGATCACCGATTTTGGGATGTATCGAGCTCGTTTCAACCGCAGCACGAGTCGCCACGTCAAAAGTGGACTCTTTGGCAACCGAAACCCCAAAGTTGTTGACATCGACCGGCCGTTGGTCACCGAATTTGGGAATCGTGTTTGGGGTCGCATCGTAAGCGGGGACTGCTGTGGGTGTTCCCGAAGTCTCTCCAACAGTCCGATTTTCTTCATTCTTCTCGGCAGTCGGAGTTTGCGGTACAATCGAGTCGGAAGAAATCCTGCCACTGGTTTCATTATTGTTTATGAAAATCCTTATAATACGCGACTCCCCGGATTCTTTCTCGTTAACCGACGACGCTGGAGTCACGTGACTCGCCGGTACGTCGACGAGGACACTCGCAGCGGACGTTGAATTTTTCTTCGCGGATTTTCCGTCGCTACCGGAGTCGTCGACGATTTTAGGAGTGGTCGAAAACGATTCTTCGAGAACCATTATTCTAAAGACGTTCTCTTGTTTCTGAGGTGGTTCCAGGATCTTCGCGAGTTTCACGTCTCCCAAAGCTGACGCCGAATCGGAAGCCTCGGTGGAACTCAATCGCGTTTCCGGGCTCGAAGAACTCTCGACATTCGAATTTCTTTCTTCTTCCCCCCGGCTGTAGGAAAATATCCTGGGATCGCGATTTTCGTTGTCGATGGTGAATAACGAGAGAGCTTCGGTAATATCCTCGGACGCTCGAGCGTCCTTCTTGATTGTTTCCTCGGTCGAGGATTCGATTCTCGTTGAATTCGTCGAAAAATCGGGGAGCGTTACAGTTTTACGATTCGAGCTCTCCGACTCCTCGATGCGTTCCGCATTGCCTTCCGTCGCGCTGTTGATGAGTATCGGCAGGCTGATCCTCTCCGTTCTCGAGAGACTCTCGACGACGACCGAGGGCGCTGTGGCGGTTTGGACGCTCTCGTCGGATCGGCCCCGCGCCGTGTAGAGATGGTCCGAACTCTCGACCTCGAGATCGAAGCCCGAAGAGTCGCGCGACCGGGTCGAAGTCCTCGGGGTCGTCGGAATCGTCGGCGAGTAAAACCTTCGCGCCGTCGTCGTCACCGTCGGCACGGTCGGGGCGTACGACGCCTGAAACTCGTTTCTCAGCGGATCCCTGCGATCGTTCTTGCGATCGTCGCCGATCGTGTGAACTCTTATCTTCTGATCGTCGTTGCGCTTCGGGGCGTCGTCTTCGGCGTCTGGCGAGTAAAAGTCGTTATCCTGGTAGCGTTGACGATTCGGCAACTGCTGACCGGAAGTTCGGTATTTCGGGGATACCGAGCGGCTCGGGTAGTCCGGATAGTCGGGATAATTGTCCGGACCGCTCTGCAGATCGTTGATGCCTCGCTGCGTGGACGCGCCGATTCCGTAATCGAGAACTCCTTGCCTACGGTCGTCCTGTACGCGCCGCTCCCTCACCGTACCCACGGGAATTCTTTCACCGGCCGATCTCACACTGGCCATCTCGAAGGCCTTGCGCAATATCTCGTCGTCGTCCGCATCGCTGACGAGACTCTGGCTGTTTATCGCGTGATAATTCCGGGTCGTCGAACAGTCGACCTTGATCCACCAGTCGCAGGTGAGGAGCTTCTGACTGAAGATCGAACCCACCGGACACAGAAACGAGGAGACGAGGAAATTGCCGTCGCAGACGTGGAAGACCTGACATCCTGCCCCTTCGTCGGCGTAATATCCTGTTGTATAAAAAAAATGCAAAAAAATTTTTATTAGAATCATTAAATTATATACTTGTTTCATATCATTAAATTATTACTTGACCGACGATAAATTACGTTTTTATTAGTACATTATCTTTTCTCTTTGAAATGCGATAAAATCTATCCGAGTTAAGGGAGAACATTACGATATCCAAGAGGCTACTGGCATTTAGGTATTTTGCAATCTATAAGCATAATAAACTAAATTCGCTAAAGCTTCCTCATTCCAACCCGACGTTATAATGTCGTGCACGACGACTTCTAGGGAATGAAAGCCGCTTTAATATCGCAACTCGAAACGCGTTTCAGCGTAACCCGAGGCTGCGGTTATTCAAAAAAATTACGTAACACGCCCCCCTCCTTTCGCGACGCGTAAGTTGAATCCCCTCGGGTAGCTGATCTAAATTTATTAATGCGGGTACTTTGCGGGTGGATCTTGCTCGATAGGCTGGTCTTCTCGCGAACGGCGTGCGACGGTGGTGTTTAACTATTGCGCAATACAAAAGTCGTCTCGCACTAAAAATGGTCCTGAGCGGTCGAAGCCTCTCTACTTTTGAAAAAAAATTTCATAAAGTAAATGGAAATAATTTTGGTGGAAAAAAAAAATATTAAAAAGGACAGTTTTTTTTCAACACCTCAATCACTTTCTGTGATATCAAAATATTTGCCAAAAAAATTATAGTTATCAGGGCTGAAGGACTACGGTGGATGTCAATGCATGTAATTCTTTTTAGGTATAAAATTAGAATAATATAATAGCTGTAAAACATATGATTGTCCATACATTTTTTTTGCTACAACTACTGACAATTAGGATAAAATCCACTTTTTCAATTATTACTGGCAAATAAAGAAGGTATGAGGACGCATTTTGAAAAAATATTGTCATCATTTTAACTTTTTTCAAAACAAAAATTGAGAAATATATTTTCATAAACAAACATTTTCTCCAACGCAGTAAATATGATAAGTTCATAATTAAAATTGCAGATTTATCACCAATAGCTCTCCAAGCTCATATTAGGATCTAATTGCGAAATGTAAAGACAGACTGGTTCTTACTTCGAGGAGTTACTTCGAATGTAATCTTGTGTTTTCACAACAGTCACGCGATGTTTATCTTCTTCGACAATTATAAATAAAGAGGAATCGTCGTCGACCTTATGTGTACTCGACGGTGATCGATCATATAAATATTATCCGGCTGTATAAACTTGCCTAAATGTCAGGATTTTATTTTATTATTTGTAATTTCATTTTATTTTATTGTATTTTATTTGTATATATCCACACACACACACTAGTATGTTATTGTTCGAAGCTGCTGAGAAAATGTCAAGAGATTTTCTGCATGGACCTGGCAAAGTGAAAACTCGTGTGCCGATAAAAGTGTCTCGATTCTGCAGATGTCGTTTCCATTCACAATATTCCTGCCGGGAGGGGGGAGAATCTTCGCGGCGGAATTGAAGCTACTAAAGAGAGTACTATATAGGTATACAGCTCTATGCTGCTGGTACGCTGACCTATTGCGAAAGGTAATAAAATGCTAGCTGTAGATTCCGCGAGGCGCGCACGGTTACCTCCTATTCTCGCGATTCTACTGTGCCGCGCAGCTGTGTGTACGTTACGTGCAATGATTATGCTGTGTCATCCTTGACATCGATGCTAAAAGGTGACTAAATCTTACAAAGAAAACGAAGCCAGCGAGAATCCAACGACATTACAAAAATTAAAAGAAAAAACAAATGCGCATGCTTAGTAGTTAATAGCGGCTCATTTGTCACATTGGTAATGTCTTCGTTTGCGCAATGCTTCGTGGATCTTTGTATAATTGCAGGTAGCGCGTTTAACGACAGATGAGGCAGACAGTTAGATACTGTCGATTCACCTCGTTAACAATTTTTTGAAGAAAATTTAGTGTTTTGTTATATTTTTTGCGGTGACAGATGAAGAAAATTATTAGCTGGCATGAGTCAACAAGGTAATGGGCTGGACAGATGACAAAACTAACTATAATTAGGAAATAGATAGTTCGCATTTTTGTTTTGGGAGTACAAGAAGAAGACTTTTTTCGTCTGAAAATGTTAAAGTTATGATTCAACTTTTCGTATATCGAGTAACTCAAACAAAATAGGAGTATTTCCGATTACGCGTAATCGTCAGTACACTGAAAAAAATTTGCTTGCCGGTTGCCAAAGAACAAAATGTTTTACTGCAATTCTACTTTGAATTCTTACAATTCCATATTATGTGATTGATAATATTGATATTGAAACAACGACGGCAAGACTGTCAAGGTAACATACTATCGTTTCAATCCCGTATGGAATTGTATGAATTGAAAGTAGAATTGAAACAACAAGTATTTTCTTTGGCAGCTTGCAAGCGCATTTTACTTGAGTCATTGATATTTTTTTCAGTGTAGTATTCAACTTTTTAAATATTGTTATCCAATCAAAATTTGTCAAAACTGCAATGCGCAGGGAAGAGAGGTGCAAAGTGGAACTCCAGTACAAAGCCGATCGGTCAAAAATAAATGTATAAAAATAGTCCGTTTTACCCCGTTCTCTTCCCTATAAATTTTGTTAAGCTCATTATCGAATTATACGAATTTCTCACCTCTGAATTCATTTTCGCACACGAATCCTGTTTGAGGTAGTCTCGTGTAGGACGGATAATCGACTCCCGGTTCGCCGGGGATGTTTCTTCTGATGTCCGATAAGTCTGAACATGAAAAGTAATGGAATAGTTACATGACGACCATTAAAAAAATGTCGGCAAGTGAAGATAACAATAGCTTACCGGTTTCTACTTCGAACGGATCGTATTGACCGTCGGAGGATCCGAAACTATCGAACGAACCGTCGTCGACGTAAAATTGACTGTTCGCAAAATGGACATTGTAATTTATTACGCAAATAAAGGGGAATAGTAGTGAAGGGCATATCGAGCGGTCATGAATTTACCTTCCTCTCGATCCGTCGATCGCTCTTCGCGCTGGAAAGGTTCTCCTGGGTTCCTCATCTTCCGTTATCGTACTTTTTACCAGATTGCGCGAAAGCACTGTAACGACACCTGCAAAGTAGATACTACATGCACTTTTCTCGTTGCACTTTGATCTTCAAATTACTAAAAATAAATACCACGCATTTTTACCACCATTTTTAAAATATAAATACCATTTTTTTAAAAATAAATACCACGCAATACCATGCATTTGCCACGAATTTTTAGACCGCCAAAAATACAATATGCGACGATCACCGTTTCTCAGTTTCCAAACGTGTAAATGCTAACTCTGAGAGTATGTTAAATGAAAACTTGTACAAATTTGGCAAAAAAAAAATAGAAAGGCGACAGACCTCGAACACCCGCGCGTTACGCTATCGAGGATCTACGGCCGGAGCAAATAATAATGAAGGATTAATTGTGCGTGAGAGGCGATAACCGTCACGTGTGAGAAGGCCGGCGAGAAGTTGTGATGACGCTTTCATGAACCACCGTAAATAGATACTAAACCACATTCTTCGAGTTGTAAACGCGAGTCTATAGCATCCAGTTCGATTTCTCTCTTGCGTATTCCGGCTAATCGAATTCTCGCTGCTGATCTCTTAAATCTCAGCGATGTACTTCTCGAATGCTTCGTTATCACCGGACCCTCGTTTTTTTCCTGTATAGTCTCACATTCGTCTCACATTCTCTATAGCCGTACATTCAGTACGAAACAAAAATGTACTAATTATGAAATTTCACTGATGGCTGCTCAGTTGAAGATGATAAGGAATTTTACTACGGACCCTTTGGCCCAGAATGATTAAAATGTTACTCATGACCGTTTGACCGAGGACGATAAGAAATTTTACTGATGACCGGTTGGCTGAAGACGGTCAGAGAATTTACTCATGATCATTTAGCTGAAGATGACAACATTTTAATGATGACCATTTAACTGGCGACGATAAGAAATTTTACGTATGACCGTTTTGCTGAAGATGACAAGAAATTTTACTGATGACCGGTTTGCTGAAGACGATCAGAGAATTTACTCATGATCATTTAGCTGAAGATGAC
>JAPYZC010004641.1:0-11718 GCA_030522665.1 Ichneumoninae sp. A BG-2022a | reverse complement strand
TACATTTTTGCGGAACATTTTGATCGCTGAGACGATCCGTTTCAGATTGCTATTAACCGATGCCACAGTAACTTTGCTAATAATCCGGTGTGGGGTCGATTGTAACAGTCAATCCGGGTCAATTGTACCAGCAATAATTTATTTCTTCCAATACCAATTCCAATACCAATATATTTTATTTATTTTATTTTTACATTCAAAGCATACACTTATAATTTATAAACAACCAATTGCAGACTATAAGATCTATAGTAGGGATGTATAGTTAGGGCGGCAAAAATGTCTTAGCCGGGTAAAACAGCTTAGACGGCCAATACGTTTTTTAATTTGTTAAATTTAAATTTAAATTTTTCTGTGATAATGCACCTCGGTTCTATTCCTTAATAGCGGTCGGCGAAGGATTTCGTTGATGCAGGAGGATGTTACAAATGACCTCACTACCCGTTACAATTGACCCCACTGTGGCCCAAATTCTTACAGAATTGCGTCTGTGTTTAAAGGGGCGGTGATCGCAATTCCGTGCATATTTCTGCCTGAAAATTTTCCACTAAATACCTAAGACTAGGTTAATCGTCCACCATTGGATGCCGAATCGTTAGACTCTCGGGTTTATTGGTAAAAAAATTAAAAAGTATTTTTGTTACTTTTGTCCCCGGTCTCCCCTAAATGTTATCGAAGTTACAGGCTTCGAGCCTCGATCGACAAATTAAAACAGAACAATATTTTCTCGAAATTGCTCGAACCGGACCGGTGCGCGATGTTCCAGGGTCGAAAGCCTGACCGATACTCACCCACTCCGCTCTACATGTTTTTTTCCAGCGGGCAGAAAATTCTACCGTGCGGAAACTAGCGAATACACGTCTATTCACTTGGGAGGCTGGAGAACAGTCGGACGTACAAAAATGTACCGATATTCTCAGGTGCATACGTCGGATGGACATACATACGTGTGCCCTGGCGTTTCATATGCGCCTGGACCAGAACGGTAGCTGCCCATATAGCTGTAAAACCCCCGTGTAAAACATCCTACCCAGTGCGCATTCCAGTGCTCCGCCGTCTCTCCGGCTTGAACGAGGAACTGAGGGAGCTTGGGTGGAAAATGCAGGAATGAAAGAGAGTTCGGTGAAAGCGACAGGAGAAAGCTGTGGGGGACAGCGGGGGCAAAACGGATCCGTGTCCTCCATTTGGGATGAGATTTTTTTAGGTCTCGCGAGAAAATTGGTAAAAAATGGTCCGTTTTGCCCCGCACTACCCCGCAGGCTACAGTTGGAGCGGGACAGGGGGGAGGGGGTGGCAGCTGCCCTGGCGATAACAATACCCTCGGTACTCGTACAGCAACGGAGTCGCGGTGTACTGTGTACCGTACTACGCCCCTGGTGAGCATATCTACATAAGCATATATAGATATATTTATAACGGCACCGGCTACAAATACTAATACACACGCGGGTCTGAAATCTCGAATTGCCTCCGGGCAATTTGTGCTCGAGTTTTGCGCGCGTTAATCGTGGCTGTGAATCTTTTTTTTCCAACTTTTTTTTTTATGTATCCGCGGAGTCGCTGCATCGCTGTTTGTTCTGCTGCCGGACAGTTTTGTCGGCCAGCGAGGATTCTCGGGGAAGCCCCTGGCGACCAGTCGTATCGACACAATGGCGACCCGACAACGTCACCGGAATTCTCCCTATCTCGTTCGGGCTTTTGCGTATTGCTTTTTTTTTCTTGGTATCTCCTTGTAGCTGGTTGTTTCGTGTTTTTTTTTTTTTTTTTTTTTTTTTTTGGGGTGAAACGTATTTTTTCGTTCGACATTAATAAAATAACGAGTCGAGAGGATTCTCGACGCGCGTAATCCCGATTTTTTGACGGTCGGAAGGTGGAAATAAAATAAAAATAAAGGAACACGGGGGAACATCGAAATTGGCTGTGATCGCGAATCCGGAATTGGGTCGACCCGATATTTCATACATTTCCCCATCCATCCGCGGGAGATTTATTATTTATGCAATGATAGATGCTGCGCGCCCTCATTTTTATTTATTTTTTACCTTGCGCGTTCTAGACGAGATTTGATTCGTCAATAGTATCTTTTCCGACTGACGCGATTGACGATTTCTCCGGGATTTATATTAAAAAATTAAAAAATTTCGATCACTCTTTTTCCAAATGCAGTTTCATTAATTTTGGTTTTCTTAATTCTTACTTCTCTTGGTTTTTGGTGTTTCTATACTTATTATTGCGAATGATGTATATATATATCATCCGCATTTAAGCTTCTCTCTTTGACACGCAACATGTATTTTTCATTGGAAGGTTGCGTCTTTCTTTGTAAACGAAACGTTGCACTGCGATAGGTGAATTTCACTCGAGAGCCCTTTTGCCTCGAGTTACTACTTTCCGACCTTTTTATCATTATTCTACTCCGCGAATACTGTACATCCTGTAATAGCGTATAGGTACGGTACGTACAAAGTGTACGTATCATCGAGCAGGCGCGAGCTCGCCCCCGGGCTCTTCCTTCATCCATTATCCTTTGTGAATGTTTGATTTATAACGCAGCGAATAAGAGCGTGATATCGCGAGAAGAGCTCACGCTTCGTTCCCTATATCTTCCGCTTGTTCTTTTTCTTCGTCTTCCCCCTTTTTCGCTCTCGTATACTCTCGTTTTCCCACGGAACAGAATTTCGCCCCTTGTTCCTCTACACCACATAAGATATATATATATAGTATACATAATTATATATATAGTTAATTTGTGTCGCCAATTGAAAAAGTGTTTTGCAGCATGGTATTTTAAAGTATTGGCTGCTATGAGGACATTTTGCATAGAGGTGTGTATATATATATATACAAGACCTCATATGTGTCGTTCCGTACATTGAAAAAATGTCTTCATACATGCCGATACATAGAAAGTCCTTATAGTAGCCAGTTCTTAGAAATTATGGAATAAAATGAAAACTAAAGTATAGTTTCGACCAAAAATAGTTACGTTTGGTATATAATAGGTTCATACATCAGTTTCAACCGATGTATGAAACATATATATTTATGTCCTCAAAGTATACTCTACGCATATATATACATATATACGTACAAACCTATGCAGTTTTCTGAAAATTACCAAATCTTCTATGTCGAAGTAAAACCAAAAAATCAAATTTGAAAAAATGTTGACGGGGATTGAATGAGACATTAGGAATAGAGGAAAAAAAAGTGGAATCCTTTGATGGTGCTCGGTTTCAAACTGTTGAGTGAAACGGGATGGAGGCGAGAGCCGAATGAGATTGACTGTGCTGGAACTGGTGCATCAACACGGGGAAAACCGCGACAAATGTCGTTCTCCGTTTCTCGGGCGGCTTAATAAATAACTGCCGAGCGGAGGACCGCGTTGTCCCATGAATAATTCATGCGGTATATCCAGCTCCGGGGGGAGAGGGACATTCTCCAGATAGCACCGGCATTATAGTGTCTTCCTTGAAATATTAATCAGTAACTTTCATTGGTGCGATTCGTTGGTTGCCACCGCCGCACAATCGCCGGGAAGACCGCGGGCCGCTCTCGTCTTCTATTTCCGGTAACTGTATAAATTCGATAAAGCTCGAAACGGCAAGGACCCCGGCTTCCAATATCTCAGTGACTACCATTTCTATTTCTGCATACCCGACCGTGGAGGCTCCACAATGAAGTAAAGTTCCACGGATATGTAAATACCTCATACCAAAAAAAACGTATGATCAATTAAGGTAGGATCGTTAATGATTCAATAACTTTCGCTTTTTCGAATTAAAAAAAAAATTCGTGTAACATAACGAATCTTCCGCTATCGCTTCGTTTTGTTTGTCACGCAAAAATGAATAACAACGTTTTTTTATTACAATTTTTTTTATGTTGAGAAATCGCACTTTTTATTCCTGTTTTCTGCGAATTCAATAGATAAGATATTTTTTTATATATCGACCATTTTTTTTTTTTCAACTTTACAGGTTTTCGCTTCCCCTTCACTTCAGGATGGCTGTGGCTGACGGGCACTGACAGCATGCCTCTGGCAACACGCATTGGCGCTCATACACTGGCTGCGTCTGAGCGCAGATCTGTGCATGTCGATGCGTCATACATAGAGAAAAAGGTGCGACGAGAATTGTCAGAATGGACAAGTGGTTTAGAGTACAGGGTGGCCGACTGATTGAACAAAAAGTTGTCCAAAAAATCGAAATGAACATATCGTACTTGTAAGAAACAAGTTTCTTTCAGTTCATTTTTTAATTCATTTTAGAATTCATTATAAAATTCATTTTTAAATTTATTTTGATGGTTCACATTTGAGTTAATAAAAAAATATATATATTTCGCTGTCCCTTTGAAATTTAAGCCGTAGAGCAATGAAACTATACAATTGACGGAACTCGCCAAGAGTTTCACGAATTGCGGGACACCGTGACGGTTTCGTCATCGGCGAAGGGAACTTTCCGTTTTCTTCTTCGCGAAAGGAACTGGAGATCGCCCGGTGAGTCTAATAGCGGCACGAGCTTGACGTGGAATTGGCACAGTGCATTGCACAGGGAGCGCGTATAATACGTAATTAGAGATCGTTGCAGACGGTGGTTTACGGCCGACCACGATTTCGCGGTTCGCAGACGCCGCAGCGCACCCACGGGCCACCGTGATCGCGCTAGCTTCGTTGGCTTTTGCTTCCTCGCGGCTTCCGCTATCAAGACAAATTGGCGAAGCTACGAAGAAAATTCTACGAGGGTGGTAAGAATGCGCTTGAGAGAATCTCCTATGTTTAAGGCGATACGAAACATTACTGTCGGTAACAAAAACTGTAATCCATTTTTTTTTAAATACTACGCAACTGTGCTGAGAAGAACAAAATATCATCGTCTGCTCAACTGTCGAATGAACACACTGATAATTTATGTTTACCCGAAAATCTTGAATAAGTTAATGTCCCTATTCCCGACCATGCTCCCTTTACCGACCATTTCGACGTATAACGTCATTTACGAGGCAGCCAATGCATAAAAACGTTTGTTAGTGGTCTAGAAATATTCAGGAATTTGTGTAGTGTGAAAGGATTGTAAATTGCAGAGTAAGTGTAATAATTAGTGCATAATATTATCGCTTTTCGTACCGCACGTCACGACTCGAGCGGTTTCTGAGAATCAAGGTTAAGGATTGTCGATCGCGTAAATCGTAAATATTTCGGTAAAAATCCGTTGTTAACGAATAATTCGAGCGTTAAATTGTTCTTTGTAGTTCGGTTTACATATTTCGAAAAAAAACAGTCGGATAAACTTTTTTTTTTCAATTCGCCGGTCGGGATTGGGCACAGAAAAATTCTTGCCTGTCCCCATTACCGTACATGTAAACTCCAGTGCATTTCCACATAACCAATAAAAATTTAATAAATTTTCTTTTGCTAAAATGTTTAGGCTAAGTGTGTACACAATGCTCTAGATTACATGTTCGAAGTCTGGATTTAAATTTATTTTTTCTTTGCAACCTCTGTCATTCATGCTGTAAAAAAAGGTGGTCGGTAATGGGGTCCTTGCTCGGTCGGAATTGGACACAGCTGGTCGGTGGATGGCACATGCACCAGTGCAGCTTTATTACGCTTTATCTAGGAAAGTACTTGACGAAATGGATTGAGTCTACGATTTTTGGAAATTGTATGGTTAAAGCTATCGATTGATGTGAAAATCA
This sequence comes from Ichneumoninae sp. A BG-2022a, assembly GCA_030522665.1. Classification (NCBI taxonomy): domain Eukaryota; kingdom Metazoa; phylum Arthropoda; class Insecta; order Hymenoptera; family Ichneumonidae; species Ichneumoninae sp. A BG-2022a. The sequence continues at coordinate 6,018 of JAPYZC010004641.1, read as the reverse complement.
TCCTCGTATTAACTTTTGTCAAATTTGACAACGCCATTCTTTTCCCCGGTCGGCCTTATAGGGGTCGGGAATAGGAACATTTACCTTAATCTTAAAAAAAAAAATGGATAATAATTTTTCTTATTGACTGAGTTTCTTTCGCATGTTCTCAAAATTTCTAAATTTGACGTTCCTGCAACGAAGGAAGCCAAAAATACAGGAAATGCTTTCTCATGGAAGAAGCGATATGAAAACGATATGAAAATTTCATTTTTTTAAACACATGTTTACACATCATATCCATCGTTTATCTCGAAAATAAAAATGAGCTGACTGTCGAAAATTTGTAATGTTTGAAGTTGTCAGCGATAACACCGACTGGCTCGACAATGCTGCGGTGAATTCGTCGACCGTAGAAAAAAAAAAAAAAAAAAAAAAACATTATGCTACGAACCACTAGCTGCAGTGGAGAACCAAACAGCAACGACGAAGGCCCGAAGAGCCGCGGGAATGGCTGTGTATACTCGTGTACGTTTCGTTGTAATTAGTTTGCTGTTTGGGACGAGATGTGCCGCTGGCTCAGCACACACAGACTGCGGAGACGGATTTAAAGTGAAAGATAGAAAGAGACCGCGCCGCTCGGTGTCTGGCTTACGCGTATAGAGTTGATGGCGGAGAAGCAAATAGGACGCAATAAACACGAGGGACTCCATCATCCCAGACGTTAGAGGATTCAACCCTTTATGCGCAACGGGCGACTTCAAGCTCGAACGAACGTAAACACGCAAAATGTCGCGCAGGCTTTTGCGCCCCGTGTAATCTCCCGGAGACACAAGGCTCCGAATGTGTTACGAGTGTCGAACTCACTGTCTCTCCGGGGAATCGTTCTACAATAAATTTAAATCTGCTCACATTTCCAATTTGTATCACAGAAATTGGTCAATGTAGTGTATGAAAAAAGAATTTCAGACAATGGCAGCGCCTTTGAAATAATAAATCTTAAATATCATTATTTCATATTCAAATTCAATTATTATTATTATTATATGATTATTATTGTTATTATTATTTATTATTTATATAATAGATAATAAATAATACACTATTGATGATAATTATTTGAAGACCACGGAAAGACGATCGAATTGCAATTATCGGTCTTTACCGATAATTGACAATGACTTTCTTTTCCACAGAGAGTGAGATCTCTTCAAGTTAAATTTTTTTTTAAATATGTATTTGAAAAATGCACAAAAAATTGAAATTTAGGCCCTATCGATGTAATGTAATATCTTCAATATTTGTGTTCGGGTTAGTGCAGAGAAACAGCAGACAAATGGACGGACCAGAAGCATTAAAATAACTTGCCCTGTCTCGCTGTGGGACGATATTTTTTTTCCAAGCAGGCCTATATCATCGTCACGTCGGAGCGTTCTGCAATGCGCAAGCGTCAGTGGATAACATAAACAGCGCACTTGTCCGATCTGAATCATCCCAGACGCGAGAGTAAAAGGGGATTCGTTGACAGAGACGAACAGAAATTTCAAAACCTCTCTGGGCATTGCGAAAGGGTGTTTTATAGAGCCTCGCGATGACTGTCGTGACGACGGATTTATACTTGCTGATTCGAGGGATTGAAGTTGACTGCTCGAAGCGAAATGATATCGAGGTCAACGATTTTTTTTCTCTCTTTTTTTTATATACACAATAGGCTCTTTCAATCGAGCGCTTCGCGATGAGCTCCCGTTAAAAATGTATATCTGTATTTATAACTTACATATTGTGATCGTTTCATATATGTATGTGTAAAAAAAGAACGAGGGCTCGAGACGTCTCAATCACGAAATCGTGAGTAAGGCTTCGAATATTTAAATTAAACACAGTGAGGAAATGATGACGCTTCGCGAGTTACCGCAAGTAGGAGTCATCGTTCCCGCTAACAATAACAATGCACGTGACAAGCTTCATGAATTTTTTATCGTTTTATTATTTTGATCGTTTGCAGCTCATTTTGGTGCTTTATCGAAATAAGGTGAGTTCGTCGAGCAGCATCTTTTACTGAATAAAATTAGCTTTTGTCATCATAATTGGTGCAGTTTTGCTTTATATTATATTTATAAGTATTGTAATTATGATCAAATAATTTTATTTCGACAAGTTTATATTTAATATTTTGGGATCAATTAATTCGAACCCTTAAATTTTGCCTCGCAATGGTACAGAAAAAAAAGAACGGCTCCATGCAGTGAAGCTGCTGTGTTCCATCGAGCTGAATTTCCTCCTTTCTATTCGTTTCCTGAAACTTCTCCTCTACGAGAGCATTTTCTTCTCGCCAAGTTTGCGAATATCATTGTACTTACTATTTTGTGCCTCGACATGGCAGTCCCGTCTCGACGAACTAATTAACTCCTCGCTGATGCTGCTGCGTCTGGATTACATTGAGAAAGGGGGAAAAAGCGAGGGGATGCCGAGAAATTAAGTAGCGCGGCAATTCAAGAGAGGAGCTCGAAGGAAAAAGAGCCTTCGACCTTGCCTCTTTGCCTCGGAAAATTTTCGAGAATTAAATGTCTCGACTCTTATTCCAAAGCGCGGCTCACTTGATTGTGCGCAATGTATATATACGCGCCTGGAAGGCTGTTCGAATAAATGAAGCTTGCTAGGAACAAAGATGGAACGAATAAAAATACGAAAATGAGAAAATCAGAAAGGGTTTGAGTTAATTAAAAATTATTTAAATCCCCGGCTGCAAAAGTCTTTATCAAATAGGTGCAATTACGAAGAAAAAAACTTTTATTTGGTCAGAAAAAAACCTTTCGGCGAAAAAATTTGCGATTCGTTTATTAGCTCTGTGCGGTTTTATTACGCTTCCTGGAGCGCGTTAAACCTACCAGAAAAGTGGAGTCCTTCGCGGATCCCTTTTGCCGCGTGAATTATGGTGTTTTTAGCTGGTTTCCTCGTATCTCAAGACTTGGGAAACGCTACACTGAGAGAAGAATCTTGTAAATATGACTACGTGACTTAAGAGATATTTCCATAGCACATAGTAGTTTGGAACTAGGGCACCACCTATGACAGGTAGTGCCGGATTTACAAGAATTTTTCGTAGATATTATGGTAAAAATTCTTGGAAAATCTGGGACTTTCCGCCATAGGTGGCGCCCTAGTTACATATGGTGAGCAATGGCAATTTTTCATATATGACCGGTAGTTTTTACTATATCCTTCTCTCAGTGTATGTCGCGGCCATTGATCTATCTGGCGGTTCATTAGCACGATTCAGAAGCCTGGTCTTCGGAATTTTCCATACTGCGGAAATCGCTTATTATTCTTATTATTTATTTTAAAGTTTTAACTTGTATTATTTTTCATTTGAAAAAGCGACTCACGTAATCTGTGAATGATTGTTTGACCGTCGCGCTTCTCCCGTTCGGTCTCTAAATGGGCATTGCTCGTCTATATAGGTATCATATAAATAAATAAATAAATGAATAAATAAATAAATAAATAAATTATGAACTGTTAATTAACTAATATTCATTCAATAATAATTGTTGTGTTGAGAATATAATATCGAAAACTATGAAGACCGCAAGGCCGCTACGAGGAATCTTTGCACTCGCCAGCGGGGTGATGAAGACCGAGAGACGAAGACAATACAATGCTGTCTATTGTTTGTCCCGCGATGGTTATGACCGGGGTGATGAGAAAGCAGTGCGATAGCGCGATCGAGAGCGAAGGAGTTAAGAAAGCGAGAGAGCGAGAGAGAGAGAGAATGAATATTCTCGTCTGACCAAGGGATTATCCATCGTCTAAACTTCGTGACGCCGACGCTGCCCAGACTCGGTAATTCGCGCAAACTAGTGGAAAATTGCGTAAATCCATGACGAGAGTTTTGAGAGTTCGAGAGTTCGACTTAAAGATTCGGACAGGAAATAATATAGACAGATAAATCGATGGATTAATTATATACCGAGTAATGAGATGAAAAAAAATTAACGAATGGATAGAAATAAAATAAGGAATGAATTTGGACATTCGATATCCGCAAGATGCTAAATTATATAATTTTTATTCGGAAAATGGTCTACGTATTTAAAAAAATGTAATTTGTACTCTTTTCGCAAATTCGCTAAAGCTTTTCTTACACTGAGAAAAAATTACATGGTAAATAGTTCCCAGGGGGGAAATATACATTTTACAGTTACGACAATGAACAAAAATTGTAGATGTAACTATAATTATAGTTTAATCAATTGAGTTTATACTATCACAATAGGAAATACCATCCTTTTTCTTATTGTAAGTAAAACGTGGATGAGATTATATTTTGATTTAATTGTTTTTTTTCAGTAATTAAGTATAATTTAATGAGACTTAAAGGAAAAGGACAGGTACACGAGTTAAGGTGAAAAAAAGAATCTAGGCTTACGCGGGCGGAAATCGAAAATAGTAAGTTTTAAAGAAATTTTTTAAAAAATCCTACTAAATGAACTTCTACATCGTTGATCCGCAAATTATTCGGCAACTCGACCATTTATATTAAATATTTTGACAAGCCAAAAAAAAAAAATAGCACGATCATACGCAGGGTAACACAATGTAGGGTTTTCTATTCTCCGGTTGCGAGATAGCCTGGTACTCGTAGCAATTCGGTTTAATTAATCCTCTCTCGCTGGTGCTCGCCGTCGCTGTCGTCGTCGAGTCAAGAGATGAGAGGAGACGAGGATGAGGGCTCGGCCGGTGAATGCCTTTCCCTCCTCTCTGCCGACCACTTTTATCTCGCCGTCCTGTTCTCTCTCGCGGGCGATAAATGCGCGCGAGTGCCACTCTCGGCGCTGAAGTCATCTCTCAATTAACCAACAACAATGCTCGCTTAATCGTTTTACGTGTCGCAATTAGCACGCCTGCTTTCCGTTTACACTGCGATTCCCTCTCGGTCTACTGAATTCTAATCTCGTCGACGATTACTTCGAAGAGATTGCGCGAGAGTCATGTACTCGAGCGGAGGATGTGGGGGAGGGAGGGGGAGAGGGGACACGCGACGTTTGTTCTTCATACGAACATTATAATCGCCACATATTAATTGATAGCGTCCACCACTGTACGGTAAGAGTATTCATTCGCGGTGCAGCACTCGTGCTATTGAACCAATAAGCGACGGGTACGCCAATTTACGTCGCCATAGTCCAGTTTCTATTGAAAACGTTCAATGTCATTGAACCAATAATCGACGAGTATGCCAATTCACGTCGGCATAGGTCAGTTTCTATTGAAAACGTTAATATTAATTTGCGATACAAGTGCGGTAAAGCGAACTTTATATGCACGCTGTGAAGTGAGCCGCGGGAGCCGCACTTATATCACTCGTGTGATTGAGACACTCGTTTTCGGCTCGTGCTACAATCTCACATTCATCAGAAAACGTTTTTGCCACTAATATCGTAATGTACTATTTCGTAACGAATACAGGAGAACAGCTGCTTCTGTGGCGCTGTATAGCAAGACCTACCGCGCATGCGCCGTACTTTACGCACGCTGAAGCGTGCGTATAGTATCGGGTATTTATAGTACACTAAGCTGTAAAGCGCCACTTTCGCCACTCTCGGCAGGTACGAAAAGTAGCACTTTTGATGCATGAGTTACAAAAATACCATTACATATTACATAACATCGATACTGATAAACGGGGTGTGAAAGTCAGACAAACGAAGTAGCGAGTGCAATCACAGCAATTTTTCATCAGAGTCGTAGAATGATCTAATGAGCATCCGGTGAAGCGCAGAAACGACAAGCAATATATGCGCTCTTCTTCTTCGTTTACGTTCGGCACATATGTTTGCGACGTTTGTTCTGCGTACAAACACTCTAAACGCTACATTTTAATTGATAACGTCAACTGCTGTGTGGTAAGAGAATTTAACCAACAATCGACGAGTATGACAATTTACCTCGGCATAGTCCAGTTTCCATTGAAAACGTTCAGTGCCACTGCACATTACATAACGATACTGACATATGTGCTGAAAAACAAAGTAGCGA
>JAPYZC010004640.1:0-21749 GCA_030522665.1 Ichneumoninae sp. A BG-2022a | reverse complement strand
ATACATGATTTTTATCAGATTTTTACACCATCAAGAAGTACTTGCAATTTTCTCTTATTGTTGTCGAACTTATGCGAAGTCAGCGCGCAGCGAGACTCCTTCCTTAAGTCGTGTCAGCCTTTTCTGGGAGTCCGTCTTTCTGCATGGCGGGAAGACAAAATGTCCCTTTAATTTTGTTACCTGCCTATCAAATCGTTCCTCTTCCAAGTTTTGGTGCGGGAAGGGAGAGTGGGCAAGGACTAAAGCAGGAAGTGGAGAATCCGACTTATCCGGTCGTGCCTAATTGGTTTGGTCCCCGAGTATGCAACTTAAACGGTCGTCCACGGTATTCTTGAAACAGTTCGCGCGAGGCTCCCGTACGTGAAAGGGTTAACCGTAACTTTGTTTTGACGTTGAGAAAATCATTTTTTCACTTTCGAAAGATATTCCATGTACGGACCGGCGCACCGTTCAAAGGCCTGATTATTGTGACTTTTTCTTTTTCAGCCGTATTTGTACATCATACATTTTTTTAAAGCTGTAAAAATCCATCACTCGAACTAAATCTTGCGTAAACACTTTTTTTTGTAGATTTCGTTTTCAGTTGCTCGTTAATGACTCTGTGATTTTTCTGCTTGCAGGTTCCACCTATACTAACAGTCAGACCAGCGCGGAAGAATTGTTCTCCAAAGGCACCGGAAAAGAAGGCATCCGTAAAGATCCCGGAAAAGGAACAAGGTAAGTGAAAAGCAAAACTTTCGATTCCTCATTTTCAGAAGAATTTTAAAACGCAGAAAAATCCGCGTGTCAACAACTTTTTTTTGGAGAATACCTTGGCGAGTAGCCAATAAGCGTTAATCCACGGAGAAGTATAAATCAGACGGTGTTTAACGAGATGACTCGTTAATGACGTCGTTATCTCGCCTATCTGGTCGTACTTCTTCGCTCCGCGCAGCATCGCGAGCGAAGCTCGAAAATTAATGAGCGACGTTCGAACGACTCGGAGTCTTGATGCTCGGAAAGTTTGCACTTTCGCCAATCGACTGCAGCGGCAGTAAATTTCGCAGCTTGCAATGATAATATCGGCTCCGTCGATTTACTCGTGCAAAGCGATCGAATCGATATTACCGTGAAAAAAATTTCATCCGTACACGATTCTTCATCATCGATGTAACTACGTTTGCACTAACAGTGCCTCGTTACGATTTTTTCCGCGAAAAGCTTGGCCATACCGTCCGATCTCGTGATCTTTATGGATGCGTTCTTGAGTACAGTTCTGCTCCGATCTGCCAAATCCGGAAATATTCGAGATGTATCCACATGCACAACAGGCTGAAATAGGCGTTCTGATATTTATTTATTACACTCGGTGCGAAAAACGCTGTTTTATGCTGTGGCTGTTTACCCTCATTTTCACATCTTGTGAAGTAGAATTTGGTACGATACTCGTGCGAAAAACTTTTTCTACACTGGTGTGATTGCAGCACTCGTCAGAAAAAGTTTTACTTCACTGATATCGTAAATCACTATTATTTCATTTATTTCATTTATATAATACACAAAAAATGCAAGTGTATGAACATAAACGTAAACGAATAAATAAGTAAATAAATAAATAAATAAGTAAAAACATAATATACATAATTATATATTATGCGTGGTTTAGAATATATTCCAGAATTATATTCCAGTTTGCTCTCTGTTCAGCGTTTAGTTTTGACACAAATCTGCTAAGCGTTCTTCTGTCATCAAAACGCAGTAAACCAATTCCGCGGACATAACCGGATGTACCGCTGGTAATTGCAAAAACCCATTAACAGTGGCCAGTCACAAATAGAAGAACGCATAACCGAGCACATCTCCATTCGAGAACGCACCGCATTTCTCGGCGACGATTTTTCATCGTCGATGTAACTCTGTTTGTACGAACAGTGTCACATTACGCTTTTTCCGCGAAAAGCTCGGAAATACCATCCGGCCTCGTGATCTTTATTTCCGAACAAGACAACTTTTCCTCAGACGATTTTTCATCGTCGATGTAACTCTATTTGATTTAACGAACAGTGTCTCATTACGTTATTTTTCGCGAAAAGCTCGGAAATACAGTCCGGCCTCGTGATTTTTATTTCCAAACAAGACAACTTTTCCTCGGACGATTTTCCGTCGATGATGTAACTTCGTTTGTACGAACAATATCGCATTACGTTCTTTCCACGAGAAGCTCGGAAATGACGTCCGGCCTCGTGATCCCTTATTTCCCGTCGACGGTTCTCCATCGTCGATGTAACTCCGTTTCCACTGACGGTGGTCTCGTTAAATTTTTTCCACGAAAAGCTCGGGAAATACCGTCCGACCTCGTGATCTTTATTCCCGAACAAGACCAACTTCCCGTTGGCTCTCGAGAATCTTAATTGAATGTTACCGTCGTTACCTGAAGGGCACTTTCCCGAGGCATCTTCCCTCCGGCATCGAGCGGACGAAATTAACTCCGCCAAGTTTTATCCCCGTCGTACTTTGCGTCGTACTTTTTTAAATTAAAAAAAGCGTAGTCTATGGGAGCAGCGGCGCGGAAGATATCGGGGAAAAGATGGGAGATTGGCACGAGCCTCGCAGCTTCGCCTCTTCTCTTCCTTTTTATTCCCTTTAAATTCTCCCTCTCATCTAAACGTACACGAATCTACTCGAGTAAACTTCAGCAGATAGAAAGTTGGAAAATCTTCGGAAAGTCTAATATTTGCCGGAGTCGGAGAGTTGTCCGGCGTATATATTTCATCGCTATCTTCGCCCTACAGGCAGAGCGGAGGGCCAGTGACTCCTGGGGCCACTTTAACCAGTCGTGCTAACGGCTCGTTCGAAGCCCGTGGAGACGGAAAAAGAAAAGAAGGAACTTTCTCGTGAATGATATAAATTCCGTTGCGAAATCGCGCCTCCACTCTCTCATCGGGATAATCATCCCGCTTAAATTGTTTCGCTCGTATATCTCCGATCATCCATTTTAATCCGACTTTTTTCTTCATTTTTTTTAGCTCCGCGGAATAATTCGACGAATGACGAAAGGGATTTTTCAACGGGCTGGTTTCTTCCCCCTTTTTTCTTTCTCTTTATATCGACGTCCTGCAAAGGCACCGGGGACGAGAAATTATTTCCACTCCAATGCCGGAACGGCATTGACGCGGAGATTCTTTCGCATGTTACCGGCTCTCGCTGAAGAGACGACGAGTCGCTGTCGGGAGAGACTACGGCATTCGGACAATGGAAAAAGAAGGGGGGAAAAAAAGTGGCGAAAGGGTGAGAGGCGATGAGGCGGTGAAAAGAATGTTTTTTCATTCCGGGAAACAAAAGAATATTCTGACGTTCGGCGAACAGCGCTCAGACGAGCCCCCCCGATACTTTTTGTTCCCGGGAATTCTTCAACCCTTCTACTCTGTCTGAACTTACTGGCGCTTTTCTATATTTCTTTATCGCGCGATTCATTCGTTTACGCCGCGTCGGTTCCACGGCCGCTTCGACTCACCCGGTGGACGATTTTTTTTTTATGCCTACGTGCTCTCTAAGTGTCAATTACCAAAATGAAATGGGGAACAAGAGAAGCGGTGATTTTTGGCCTGAGATGTTTCTTCGACCCGCTTAATAAATTTATGATACCGTAGTCGGGAGGGTGTCGCGTAAAACTCGGCGTATCGATCGTCTCGGACCCTTCTCGGAAGATTCTCCTCCTCGCAGCACCCTCCGATTCCGCCGAGAATGCTCTTCGGGAATCACCAGCTACTCGAGCTTAATTAGACCTAAGAGGATCGCTCGGCTGTGACTCTGGTGTCTCCCATCGACGGAGTGTCTCGTAAATCTTTGATAATTTATTAATGGCCCCCTTCAGTCATCACAGACACGAATTTCAATTTTATAAATTCGTAATAATAGGGGTTATCTTTTATCGCTGGTACTTTCGCCTCGGAGACAAATCGTTGCAAACACTTCTGCTCTGGGGGTATTTCATTATAATCGGGTTCGAAGGAATAAATAAGATTGAGAAAATAAAATGGAAAATTAAAAATATCGCTTTCGCATAAAAGATGAAAATAAAAATTTTCATATCGCTTTTTTATAATGTTGCTTTATTCGCAAAGCTTCTTCTATGAGAAAGTATTTTCTGTGTTTTTGGCTATGAGGAAGCAAAAGAAATAAAAATAAAAAATCACAATTCCAAATAAAAATTCTTCTACTCGCATAAGTTTACATTTATTACTGAATCAAATTTTAGTGCAAAAAAAGACGATATGCCGACTTAGCATAGCAGAATTAAATGCTCGACGTTATTCCGACGTTGGTTCAGCCAATTGTAAATTGTTCGGTAAAGAGGTTGAGGGTAATTGAAATATTCTCAAGAAAATTGCGACCGAGTTAAACGACGAATTGGCGGTATTAATGTGAATTAATGATCCTTTGAACTGTCTTGACGGTGAATCGTCGAGTGAAAAAATAAAACGAAGCTCTTCTCGTTCGCCTCAACTATTGGCGTTACAAGACAAATCGTTACAAACGCTTCTTCTCTCGCGGTAAATGATTGTAATCGAGTTTGAACGTATAAATGCATAAAATTGACGAAAAAAAAAAATATATATATGATAAATCAAATATACAAACTACAATTTTTCTGCTCGTGTAAATTTACATTTATTACATAATCAAATTTTACTGCACAAAAGTCTGCCAATTGCGCGTAGCAGGGCTAAATGCCCGATGTTGTTCCGACGACGATTCAGCTAAACGTAAATTGTTCGGTGCAGAGGTCGGGGATAATTGAAATATTCTCAAGAAAATTGCGACCGAGTTAAACAACGAATTGGCGGTATTATTGTGAATAACACGGTTCGCGGAAACTTTGCGTCAATTTATGATCCTTTGAACTGTCTCGAAGACGCGTGTATCGCCGAGTGAAAATAAACGAAGCTCGTTCGCGTTCGCCTCGACTCTTGGCGTCGTCTAGATTTTTCCCTTTTGAGCCTCGGTAGCTGCGCTTTGAGGGACGTCCACGAGCAACGGGATTGAAAGTCGAGACGTACGCTTACATCGTGGCCAACGAAGCGCCATGAAAGCTCGGCTGTCATCCCCCTCGCCGTGTGCCACCCACACGACCCGCTCACTCTCGCTCTTTCTATTCCCGTTTGTGTATGTGTCAAAGCACGAAGTAACTTTAAACCGTCGGGCGGCTCTCGGCGAGTTGGCCTCGACGAGATACATGCACTTTTCGCTTTTCAAACACGGAGTCACACCGCGCTTGTTCCAACAGTGCACCTTCTATCGTAACGGGTCTTTCATTTTTTTTTTACTTTTTATTTTTTTCTCGCCAACGAACGTTTCAACGCGAGCGAGGATTTTTTTTTAATAAAATAAATAATCCCCGACACTCTCGGAGCTGGTTGATTAAAAAGGGAACATTTTAATGAAAATTAATCCTGTATTTGGAAATGAAAAAAAGATGTCAATAGTGCTTTTCTTTTACGATGCATCGGCTGCTTAGAAATTTGTCGGTATTTAATATTTCATACAAACTGTTCGTGCAAAAAAAAAATTAAATCCTTGGGTCTAAAATATTTTCTAGGGTAATATACAGTAGACTGGAGTAAAATAGGGAGTCGAGAAAATGTATATCAAGGTTTTTTTTAAAACAAATAAATAATCTTCGACACTCTCGGTGCTGGTTGATTAAAAACAGAAAATGTCAACTAAAATTAGTAAATCTATTTGGAAAAGGGAAAAATGTATTATCACACTGTTCTTGTACGATGTATCGGCTGCTTAGGAATTTTTTATTTACAACAAACCATTCTACTTAAAAATGTTTAATCCCTGCATCTAAAACAACAATATAAAACATACACTAGACTGGAAACTAAAATACCCAGCCGAGAAAAAAAATGTTTCAAAATTTCGATATTTCACCACCGTCCTACCCACACCCAGAAAAATAATTTATTAGACGGCTACCGTTTATTTGGTTTAACTAAAATATTTGTTTGATTTAAGGAAATATTTATTTCCTTCAAGTAAATATTTATTTCCTTCAAGTAAATATTTATTTCATTTAAGTAAATATTTATTTCATTTAAGTAACTATTTACTTAACGATACCTTGATATACATTTTCTCGACTCCCTGTTTTACTCCAGTCTACTGTATATTACCCCTAGAAAATATTTTAGATGCAAGGATTTAATTGTTTTTTGTACGAACAGTTTATATGAAATATTTCAAACTGACAAGTTTCCAAGCAGCCGATGCATCGTAAAAGAAAAGCACTATTAACATTTTTCTTTTTTTAATATCCAAATAAATATGTATTTAAATCAAATAACTATTCTATTTAAACCAAATAAGCGGTGGCCGTCAAACAAACAATTTTTCCGGGTGCAAGCTTCCTCGAACAAATCGGTGCTCCATTCCAAAAACAATAATAAAAAAAAAAAAAATTAAGTACTTCCCGAAGGCGCGCGGAGACGAAGCCCCGGGGGAGCGTTCGGGTGGTTTTGGTCTCGTTGCTTCGCGAGAGGGGGGTACGTAGTCTGGGATCGGTGCGAGGGCTGGCAGCGAGTGTACACCAGCTATTATATGCTCGAGGCCCTCGGTGCACGTTGAGGCCGAAGTTGTGCGACGTTTCCTCCGGAGCGTCCGGCGGAGGAACGGGAGAGCACACAGAGCGACGGAGCGGGCGCCGGAGCGGAGTTTGGAGTGCGGAGCGTGAGTGAGGGCCGACGAACGGGAACGACACCGGGGGTGAGCCCGGAATGCCCGCAGCGTGACACCGCATTGCGCCCACTTACCAACCCGTCCGACACCTAAATTCGAATTAGGGAGAGCCCGGCTCGACACTCTCGTCAACTCGCCTCGGCGATCCCTCGCTCCCTCGAGTCTCGTTTCGCGCTCAATGTTCACCCTGTCGTTTTCACCCCCCCCCCCCTCGACCCCCCGAGCAAGCTCGGCAACCCTCCTACAACGGGGCGGCCGCACCAGAGGCAGTTCTTACATCGATGGCGTGCGGCCTCGAACCGGTCGTTTCCTCTTCTCCCTCGGGAATCGATATCAACGTCATCAGCTATGCCCTCACTCGCACCCCAACCGAGACGAAGCCCCGCCGTGGCCTCTCCTCCCTTACTCTCGAAACAGCCAGGCACACTGCCAGCTTTTTCACAAAGTTCCTTTTTCTTCCGGCTTCTTTGCCGGTTTTTTCTATGTTTTCTTTTTTTTTTTTTTTTTTTTCTTTTCTTCTCTCGGCTCACCGCCGGAGACCGGATGTACGGCGAGGGTGTCGGAGGATATCGATCACCCCGGCGGCCGCTCAACGACGATGCGCATCATCGATGTGTCACGATAGAATTATAAGCCGCCGCTGCTGCCGCTTGACGCGGCGGGGAAGTGAAATCGATAGGCCGGAAGTATTTATACAGCCCGATGAATTATTCATACCGGTGTTGTAAATCGTCCGGGATTTAACGCATTTGTCAATTAGCCGCGGCTGATTAAATCTGTCGGTGAGTTTGATGATTTTTTTTTTTTTTTTTTGTTTGTTGGGGCGTGGCGTTTGGTTTCGGGCGGGGGGTCGAGGAGGGTTGTTGATTTTTTTTTTTGGAAACTATTGAGGGGGTTAATTTGGGATTTTGCAAATCTGTGCCGGAAGTGCAGCGCTCGCTCGCTGTCTTTAATTCGAACGACGGTCGATACCAATACATTAGTCACGGAAATTAAACTGGGTTCTTGGGCTGTGAAAAATTGAGAAAATAAAGCAAACGAATCAGCGGGTTGTGATTTTAATTAATCGGACTCTGGTTTTCCCATTTCCGCGAGGAAGTTCGAGAGGGGCAAATCGGGAATTGGGTGGGAACCGGTTTTATCAAACGCCTCTCGTGTGATGCCTCGAAGGGGTCTCAATGTTTTTTTTACATGCTTCGAGCGGGTCATTCGCTTGCGATGCGGTTGGCCGGGGAGGGTCGACAATTTTTTATTTTATTTTTTAATGGAATTGAACGTAATTGATTTCGGATTTGGCAAATTTATTCTGGAAGTTCAATCGCGATCTTCAATCCAACCGCCGGTCGAACTACCAAGAAATTACTCAAGATAATGAAAAGTAGGTTTTTGGGGGGTTAAATATAAAAAAAAGCAAACGGCGAATCAGCGGGGTGTAATTTTAATTAAACGAACTCTGGTTTTCCCATTTCCGCGAGGAAGTTCGAGAGGGGCAAATCGGGAATTGGGTGGGAACTGGTTTCATCAAACGCCTCTCGTGTGATATTTACATTTTGATGCCTCGAAGGGGTCTCGATGTTTTTTTTTACATGCTTCGAGCGGGTCATTCGCTTGCGACGCGGTTGGCCGGGGAGGGTCGACAATTTTTTATTTTATTTTTTGAAGGAATTGAACGTAATTGATTTCGGATTTGGCAAATTTATTCTGGAAGTTCAATCGCGATCTTCAATCCGACCGCCGGTCGAACTACCAAGAAATTACTCAAGATAATGAAAAGTAGGTTTTTGGGGGGTGAAAAATAAAAAAAGCAAACGGCGAATCAGCGGGTTGTAATTTTAATTAACCGAACTCTGGTTTTCCCATTTCCGCGAGGAAGCTCGAGAGGGGCCGATCGGGAATTGGGTGGGAACCAGTTTCATCAAACGCCTCTTGTGCGATTCACCGTAAAAAATGTTTGGTTGAAAATTAATGAACTGTATTGGACGCATTTTTTACATAAACCGTTGCTGAAATTTCAAATACCTGGGCGATGCAATTGTACAGTAAAATTAGTATTTTTCATTAACATTTTTGTAAATTTCAAGCAAAAGATTTGCAATTTTTATCTCTGGTATTTTTATTTTACAAGCAAAGTATATTAATGTTTAATTAATACGAGTAATGTTAGAAAATTCCAAGTTCCAGTACATTAAATTTACAATTTATTTTTACAGTGTATTTACATTTTGATGCCTCGGAGGGTTTCCGATGTTTTTTAACATCCTTCGAGCGGGTCATTCGCTTGCGACGCGGTTGGCCGCGGTGGGTCGATAAGTTTTCTTTTTTTAAAGAAACTGAACGTAATTAATTTCGTATTTCGCAAATCTATTCCGGAAGTTCATTCGCGATCTTCGATCCGACCGCCGGTCGAACTACACCGATAAAAAAGTAAAGTTGAATCAACTAAGATTCGGGCAGGGACATTCAAATAAATATTCAATTGGTCGAACAAAATATTTTAATGACTCAAAAATATTTTGGTGGAATCACCCAATAAATAGTTGAACTAACCACTTTTTTAGCTGTGCCAATAAAATATTTAGTAGAACGTCCCTGCCCGAATCTTAGTTGATTCAACCGTATTTTTTTTATCAGTGTACCAAGAAATTACTCAAGAAAATGAAAAGTAGGTTTTTGGAGGGTGAAAAAAAAACCATATGGTGAATCAACGGGGTGTGATTTTAATTAACCGACCTCTGGTTTCCGCATTTCCGCGAGGAACTTCGAGAGGGAGTCGATCTCGCAATTGCGTGGGAACCGGTTTCATCAAATGCCTCCCGTGCGATATTTACATTTTGATGCCTCGGAGGGTTAATACTTACCGCGCCGACGCCGCTATACCGCCCACTGCCGGTACCGCTACCGGGGCACCGGGAATCCACCCTCTTAACGCCGACGCGCCAACCTCCCTCTATACACGCTACTCTGCCTCGGCCACCGTCGCGCCTCCCCTTTGGTGTGCCGGTGTTAATAATTAACCACCTACTGTGCGAGAGCCCCGAGCCGAGCTAGTGAGCTTGCGCCAGCTACTCCGCGGAAACTATCACGGTCTGTTTCACCCGGAGTGCCATTCAAAAACCCTCCCACCCACCCTCCCAGCTCGGATATGCCCCCTCGGCCACAGCGAATTTATTCGAATAATAATATTTATACCACTGTAGCTTATTTTCACTTCAACGTCAAGTGGCTCTCTCATTTGCGGTTGTTTGTTTCCTCCGACTTTCGCGTCGAACGAGACCATTTTAATACCTTCCATGGACCCCCAATTATTTGAACTCCACATTTCGACTGCCACAACATTTTTTTAATCCTGCACCTCGTGTATCATTTTTTTTTGTACCGTGTAACGCATGACTGGGGTAGATAACGACCCCACGCGTTTGTTCTATGTATGTTTGAGCAGTGAGTGGAATGAATCTCTTAGCTTTTTCAATCCGGACGAAAATTACATGCGGCAAATTTTATGTCATTAAAATTTAGGGAGTGGAAATCGCACTTAAAGCCCAAAATGTAAGAAAATTGGCAAAAATCGAATTTTTGCTTTCTTATAGAGAAGTTATGTTTTGAAGAAAAAAAATATCAAGATTTTAATGAAAACGTGTTAAGAATGTTCCAAAACATCGAGAAATCCCATTGAGAAAAAATGTCCACATGTGTGTGTGTGCGTGAATCAGACGCGAAAACTACAACTCGGAAATGCCTCGACCGATCAAGCTATTGTACATTTTTTAACAAAATTTTGACTAGGGGAAAAGTGGTTAATATGGCCCACCACGATTAACACGTAAATCAATGATATATGGCCATATTCCGCACTTTTACTCTACTCATACTGTTTTAGGCATTTCAATGCCTCACACAGTATGAGTAGTCAAAATTTCGTTAAAAAATGTACATTTTTTTTTTGTAAGCTATTTTTTTATATAGTAGGGTGGTTTTTCACTCCATGCATGTTTTCCATGCACTGTTGATTAACGCCCTTTACTTATCAACCTTTCAACGAACTCATTACATAAAATTCAATGAATTCAGCTGCTCGCGGGTTTATCACGATAATAGTCCGCGGTAAACTTGTCCATCGATTTTCTTTCAAGGGCCGGTTTCACCGGCGAAGAAACTAACGGTCTCGACAAAAGGGTCGACGGAGCGTGTTAAAAAAAAATTAGCACCGGCGAGCGTGCTGCAGGCTCTCGAAACAGCGTGCACCGAGGTACGGAATGGCACATGTGCGTTTCTGGCTCGTGGAACGGCATCAAATAATTTTTCATAAAATTAAATATGAATTACTCCTCAAAGGGTTGACGCGGGATTCGAAAAAAAAATTTTAATAAAAAAATTAACGAAATATATATACATATATATATATATATATATATATATATGTGTGTGTATATATGTATATATACATTAAGTTGTCCAACGGAGCGTGAGTGCCAATTAGGCAGCAGGATCCGCGCAATTCCGAGGGAACGTGCGGCGAGTCACCCGGCCGGCTCTCGCCCGTGATAAAAATAATACAGCTTATTAGCCGCGGCGGGCGCGAGAGAGGGTTGGGCATGAGCCACTGACAAACGACGAAACAGGGTGTTGCGTTCGTCCCGGTGGTTGGCAAAGTGCTGCCGAGCGAGCGAAAGAATAAAGGGGTTGCGGATGGCGAACGGAGTGCGCACGGGTGGGGGGCGGCGGGGATGACGGTACAGTGGTGTAATGGCTGGAGGCTTGTGGGCTCGCCGAGAGGCGGTCTGCCATTCCGCTGCGGCGGGGGTGAGGAGGGAAACTTCTCTGTCGCCGCCGGCACGCATTGATTTTGCCCGACAGACAGCCGCCTGTTGGGCTCTCTCCGTGCGCCTCTGCCCATCTGACTCCTGGCGAATCGGGCCGAAGCTCTCCGTCTCCGAAAACGCGCCAGGAGGACGTCGCGTGACCTTCGCTCATCGCCGTCGTTATCGTCGGGTCGGGGCGGAGCTCGCGGACAAATGCCCGCGATAAAATTACCGACCCCAAAATTACACGACCGAAAAAAGAAAATTCATGAATATATTATGTTTTTTAAATTTATGGACAGGGGAACCACGATTATCCGAGGTAATGTGGCAGAGCGTACGTCGGATAAGTTAAATCTCTGATAACGCGAATAACATACTCAATTAAAACTTGTACAGCCAGAAAAATAATTTATTTGACGGTCACCGTTTATTTGGTTTAAGTAAAATATTTATTTCATTTAAACAAATATTTATTTCAATTCAGTAAATAGTTGCTTGAATGAACTAAATATTTATTTATATCAAATAAATATTTTATTTAAACCAAATGAACGGTGGCCGTCAAATAAATTATTTTTCTGGGTGTACTATTATATAAATAAAAAATGAAACCCCACTTCATAAAAACATTAACTTCGGTAGTAAAACAAGTTATTTTTTAAAAATAATTTTTATTTTATTAACTAACGTTAACGTCTTATAAACATGAACTGTTGATTTTAGAACCAGAGCTGTTGTATTTGTAGCTTGCAATACCAAAACGCAGCAAACGCGCGAGTGCAACAAAGGCATTGTTACAGACTGCTCCGAATTATACGAGCCCACAAAGTAAAAAAAAAAAATGTACTTTTTACAACAACTTATTGTCCACAAACGTCCACAATTTTTTATTTGCTAATTTTCTAGTTTTACAAACAAACGTACAAACTAAAATCGTCAATGACACGGGAAATAAAAAGGACAGGTTCGTATATTCAAATAAGTAACAAAGGATTTTCTCACTCATTTAACAAAATTATTTTTACGAAATTTCGAATTCGTATCTTATGAAATTATTTTTTACTGTGTACACCTCGGTCGGCGGGAAGGCTCGGTTAATCGAAGGTCGGATAACATGGTAGCCGTTTTTTCCCCGCAAAAAAATTCCCTGACTTTTCACTGACCAATTAAAAATGTTCCCAAGCCAAACTTCTAACGACTTCTAATAACAGAAATCAATGATGCAAATAAAAATACCAAATTATTGTATTAATGTTTAATTCCATTTTTTCCGAAATTTTCCATTTTTTAAAGGCTCCCTGTTATGTATTTCTTATTTATTTATACAAAGTTCGGCGCCAATTTAATTTTTCCCTGACCAATTTCGAAATTCTCTGACTTTTCCCTGACCAAGATTTTTTTTCCCTGACCGTTCCCGGTTTTCCCTGACCGCGGCCACCATGGATAAGTGAGGTTCTACTGTACATGATTTTTTATACTGCAACTTGGGCGGCGTCAATTCGTAAGAGTTTTTCTGAATTATTAGACGAAGAAAAAAAAATCGCCGTTACCACGATGAAGCGCGCGAGGGCGAGAGGAGAAGAGCGCAGCGGGCGAAGAGGCCGCGGAGCGGCGAAGAAGGGCGCGTGCCGCTCGGCCGCCAGATGGTCCCGTGAACGAGGGAGAGATAGAGATGGAAATATTTTACTCCCCGGCACTCGAGTTCTCGGTTCTCTTTCGTCCGTCGCACACGGGTCGCCGTGGAGTTTTACCCCCGTTGGGAGCGGGCGAGGGTTTATGCAACAGCGCCCGATCGCAGAGACGCGGGAGAAGCCCACGAATGGGAGGAAGTCAGAAGGCGGTGGCGGCGATGGCTGCGACGAAAATGGGACCAGCCTCGGGGAGAGGACAGCTGCGTCCTGCATTTCAGTTTTATTTTTTCTCCCATTTTTTTTTTAATCATCGAGCAGCCTCCCGAGTGCCGACTCGCTCCCGGAGGAATAATACTCTCTTCCGGTTTACTTTCCGGTCGGTATTTATTTATACCCACGGTGAATTGTTTTATTTAGTCATCCGATAACGTTGCTTCTATCCGCAACGCAAAGCGGATGTTATAAGCGGCGGAACGGTAAGAGATTGGTTAAAAAATTCATCGACCGATAGTGCTCGCATAAAAAAAAAAAACATGGAAAAACATTTATCGACTCGTTCACACGTGCAATTTATTTATTTCATTAATAACGGGCTGGTTCCAATTACAAGGAAGACGGGAAACCCGTCGTTCAGTGAACGATGCGAGAGAGACTCGCTTGTAAACCGCACAAAGTTCACACCGGCGTGTAAAAAAGAAAATTGCGATTGATTTTATTCAATTTATTATACCGAAGATATTTATTAGAATTCTCTTTCTTACTTTTTGTACAATATCCTGAAGATATTATTGCCGACGAGTGATGGTGAGCGCGTGCCTAGATATTGAGAAAAAAAGGGAACAAAAAAGAATGAGAATCGAGACTATAGAGAAGCTCCGGTAGCCCGTGCCGGTGCGCCCCACCGCTCGTTTCTCTCTCCCCTCTCCCGCGGCGGGCTCGGCGCGATGGCAGTCACAGCAAAGGGGAGAAGCGAGATCGCCGGTGACGGAGAGACGTTGTACGATGCACGGGGCGCGGAGTGAGAGCGAGCGAACGAGCCCGGCGGTGGGGCAAGCGAAGCGTGGCTGAGGGGCTTCGTCCTCAGTCGAGTGTCAAGCGTCGAGGAAATCGCATCACGTCGCTTGGTTCCTCATCGAGCGCACGCGCAAATTCTCTCGCTCGGTGCGATGACAACGTAGAGTAGAAGAGTGTCGGAGAGAGTGTGACAGTGAACAGGGCAGTGAGAGAAAGACGGTGGACAGATAGATGTATAGACATAGCCGTGAGGGGCGCGCGAAAAAGCACCCTTGACTGTGTTGCGCATGCGCAAACACCGCCAACCGCCCCCTCTACAGCAGCTTTGTCTATTCCGCGTGCCCCCTCCCTCCCAGCCGTGGCAAACGAGCGAACGTCGTTTTAACGGACAACTTCTCTCGGCAGTCCCGGCTCGCTGGCACCATAAGGCGCGTCGATTTTTTTTTCTCGGTCTCTGCAAACTATCGACGATTCACAATGAAACGCGCGAGTTTTATTCGGGCGCCTCCGTCGTGCCGACGGCTCACCGGGTGAATGAGATAAATCCTTTGAAAAAAAAAACAAGAACAGACGGGACGAGAGTGACCAACTTCAGTGCGCGCCTGTGCGTGTGTGTGCGCGCTTCGTTGGGTCTGCTCGGTGCATCTCGTCGAAGTACTTGGATTTCTAACCTCCGGAAAAACAACGGGTCGGACGCGCAGATCGCACGAGGATATTCGTTTGGCTCGATATGACGATTGTTTGAGAATCCAGTGTGGTGGAATAAAGTGTCGTGGAAGTGTGTTGGGTTTGTCAAACGTACGGATAATCGAATTGCACGTCGAGGCTGAACTTGGCGCTGTTTGGACGACCAAACCGCCCGACGTTGTGAATATAGCGACGGATCAATTTCGCGTTCGTGTGTTCGGTGAATTTTAAGTTTTTCGTTTATTTTCTTTTCTCTTATTTGAATTCGCGAAGTAAAAGTTTATTTGGTCGATGATAGAACTCGGCGGTGTAGTGTAGAGCGATAACGACAGCGGTGAATAATTAAACGGCGAAGAAAATTGCTGTCTCGTAGCCGGCCTGCGCACATTTGTCCTGTGGCGCGATCGTGCGCGCCGTATCGAGTCGGAACGCCGAGCGGATAACTGTGCGACGTGACGAGGGGCAAGGATAAACGGCGCGAGGGACTCGCCATGTCCCCGACCCCTTTAACGATTATACTCGACGGCGTCTCGTAGTTTTTGGCTGAGTCCGAGCGTCGCGTCGAGTGCACGCCATCGAACGACGAGAGAAAGTTTAACGAAAGGAAGATAATTGAAATACATAAGTATTATTGTTTCGGTGCGGCGGAAGATCGAAAATGGATTTTCGGGCGCCACATCCGCTCGTTCACCCCGCGCACGCGGGACATCCCTACTACTATCCAGGTACTGAGGAATAAAAATAATATGCATTGTTTTTAATATCGCCGTTATTATTTTTTGTCGAAATTAACGCGTAGGACAATTTTTTTTTTTATTTCTTTAAGCTTACCCTAAATGCCGCGTTTGATCATAAAAACTGACGCTTTCTTTTTCAAGGGTGCTGAAACTTTAGCGTTTCAGGAAATAGGAGCCCTTGTGGAATTGATAGACGGCAATGACATTCTATTTCCGTTGGACAATAAAGTTTCATCACCCTTGAAAAAAAAATCGCATTACAGTTTTTATTCCCGACTTGGTTGAGGGACGGGCGGAAGATTGGGTGTTTCACATCACCTTAAACGAATAATAGGCACGTGTTCCATTTTCTTCGTCTTATGGACAATAATAATAATAATAATAATTTACAGGACTTATCCTTAAGTCCTGTTCTCCTGTCCTGTTAAGGCCTGTAGTTATCGAATCTTACATTTTCCCACTATGAATCTTTTTGTTGTTTGTTTTATTAAAATTTTTCGAATAACACAAAATACTTTTTTGCAACATAATATAAAAATAGAAGTGGCGTAATCCAATTGAATGATGCATCTGTGCGGTCGATTTACCGCAGATATTAGTTACATACCGTGTCGGGACGTTATCGAGTTTTTCTCCTTCTCATTATAAATAACCATTAGCCGGAAACATCGGCTGACTGTGTGTCGTGTTTTGTAATCCTCGCGTTCCATTTTCTTCGTCTTATATTATATCTATGTACTGGTCGTCCCGACTCCTACATTGTTCAGCATGGATGTAAACATTTTTTTTAATAACCATTTTTGGATAGTGTAAAATACTTTTTTTGTCACATGATATAAAAAATAAATACATGAATAAACGTGGCGTAATGGAATTGAATGATGCCTATGTGCATTCGATTTACCGACGATATTATTTATATACCGCGTTGAGATTATTTTTCTCATTATAAGTAACCATTAGCCGGAAACATTGTCGTGCTTTGTAATCCGCGTGTTCCATTTTCTTCGTCTGATATTCCATTATACTCCATTATGTTCTTCTTCCCAACCCCTACATTTTGCCACCACGAATAATATTTTTTATTTATGTAAATGTGCAAATAATACAAAATACTTTTTCGCCATATAATATAAAAATAGAAGTGGCGTAATGGTATTGAATGATGCCTCTATGCGTTCGATTTACTAAAGACATTATTTATATATCGCGTCGCGAAGTTGTCGATTTTTTTCAGTTTCTTATTATAAATAACGATTTGTGTGTCGCGTTTTGTAATCCTGGTGTTACATTCTCTTCGTTTTAAATTTCATCTATATATTCTTCGTCCCAACCTCTACATTTTTCGATCATGAATTTTTTATTTAATACAAACTTTCGAATAATACAAAATACTCTTTTGCCACGTAACATAAAAATCGAAGTGACGTAATGGAATTGAATCTCAATTTTATGCGTTCGATTTACCGAAGATATTATATTAGCCGGAAACATTGACCGATTTGTGTGTCCTCCTTTGTAATCCTGGTATTACATTTTCTTCGTCTTACATTCCATCTGTGTATTCTTCGTCCCGACCTCTGCATTTTTCGATCATGCATTTTTTCAATTTAATACAAATTTTCAAATAATACAAAATACTCTTTTTTCACGTAACATAAAAATAGAAGTGGCGCAATGAAATTGCATGATGCCTCTATGCGTTCGATTTACCGACGATATTATTTTTATACCGCCTTGTGAAGTTACCGAGTTTTCTTCAGTTTCTCATTATAAGTAAATTAGCCGGAAACATTGACCGATTTGTGTGTCCTCCTTTGTAATCCTGGTATTACATTTTCTTCGTCTTACATTCCATCTGTGTATTCTTCGTCCCGACGTCTGCATTTTTCGATCATGCATTTTTTAAATTTAATACAAATTTTCGAATAATACCCTGTCAAAATAAATTGTAAATTTAATGTACTGGAAATTGAAATTTGCTTAAATTACTTCCATTAATCGAACATCAATGCACCTTTATTGTAAAATAAAAATACGATATATTAAAATTAGAAATCTTTTGCCTGGAATTTGCAAAAATTTTCATTAAAAATACAAATTTTACTGTAAAAATGCGACACACATGTGTTTGAAATTTCAGAAACTGTATGTAAAAAAGCTTCCAATACTGTTAATTAATTTTCAAACAAATTTTTTTTTAGTGTACAAAATACTCTCTTACCACGTAACACAAAAATAGAAGTGGCGCAATGGAATTGCACGTTGCCTCTGTGCGTTCGATTTACCGAAGATATTATTTTTATACCGCGTTGTGAAGTTACCGAGTTTTTTTTCTCGTTATAAATAACCATTATCCGGAAACACTGTCCGACTGTGTGTCGTGCTTTGCAATCCTCGATACGTCCCGCTGAACCGTTCTCGTTCCATGTCCTTCGTCCGCGTTCGCCGTTGTTCCCTTTCATTCGCGACTTTATTCCGCGGGTGCGCGATAAAGCGCGCGCGCTTCGCCGTCCGCGCGAAGCTGAGAGCGAGATACAGAGCTGACAGAAACGCCCTCGAGACCGTTTTAATGCCCGGAGAATCCGACGGCGGATATCGAGTATCGCTGGGCGCGACCTCGCGAGTCTTCCCACAGCGGTCTCCGCCGAACCCACCCGGCTCACGAGCCATCCACGTTAGCCGGCGCACTCACGACAAATTAATTTTCTCGCGTTCCCGTTGCGCCGGGCTGCGAACGGCCCGCACAGCGACCGCGAAAGAACCACTTTGCGAACTTACTTCCGCCACTCGGATCGCTGGCTCGGGCTTCGTCCAACTTCAAAAAGATTACACCCACCTACAGTTTTTAATTTGTCGTCCGTTAGTTATTTTTTTTCTTATTTATATATTTTTTTTCGCTTTATTCGCTTTCAATTTCTTTCATAAGACGTAAGGCATTAATATTCATTTTGGCGTCTTTTGAATTAAAAAATAAAAATTATTTCCTATCCGCGATGCTTCGGGTTGCTGGTGAAACTTTTGATTAACGAGACTTTAAATACCTCCGCGGATTAGACGAGAAAATAGAGAGTTGACTCGGGGAAAATATTTTTTTCATCAGAATTTTTGTAAAATGTTCGATAACTTTTCGCACATTTGTCGCATGACTGAAACAAGTTGGACGAATGTTTTTTTCTCTGTATTCTCATATAATTTCTTCCGTAAGACGTTTAAAGCATTAATATTAATTTTGGCTTGTTTGAATAAAAAAAAATAATAATAAAATAAAATAAATTTTTAAAAATGTTTTTGCTTAACGGGACTTTCAAAACTCGGCGTAAACATTTTTTTCATTGCTTATCAGGCGCGTCAGAATTTTCGTAAAATGTTCGATAATTTTTAGCACGTTTGTCGCGTGACTAAATGTCGTGGGACTTATTTTTTTTTCTTGCAATCGAGTATCGAGGACACTTTTTCGTAGCCTTATATTTAATTTATATAAGAGATTCTATGTTTCGAAAGTTCACCCGCTCGGGCACTGTTTATGGACTCGCGTAGTCCGTGCGTTGTAAGTACGAGCATTGATGTGTACGAGTGAGACGTGAAATTTGTTTACGGGCATATCAGCGTGCGAACTACGTATGAAAACTTGTAGATCGCGTGACTGAATTCCGAAGGGCGTATTTGATGTGTACAGACAGAATATGCGACTTTATTTTAGTCACGCGATAGCCTTTTTTTCTCTCCATGTAGGTTGATCGATGGTAAATGGAGAACACTTCAGTATTCATTGAAAAGCCGACCGAGTGCATAATAATCGTCGATCATCGACGAGACTTCTCAACTGCGGAGAAACAACGGTTCCGCTGTATTAACCCGCATACAAGTGTGCGTAGCGCCGTCAGCACATAAAATGTTTATGCACGGCGACGTAACCACATAAAACAGTCAACTTGTTATTCTCAAAAAAAAAAAAATATATATAATAATAATAATAATAAATAAAAATAAGAAAATAAAATAATTAATATCAATTACTCACAGATTGCCGTGAATAATTTAATTTACCGCATGAAACGTACATACCATTGTTTACTGCATTCTAGGAAAAACTTGAATGCATTTAATAATCTTGAAATAATAATAATAATAATAATAATAATGAAAAAAATTACAATAAAAATAATAATAATAATTTGCAGTATTTGTTACCGACCGAAACTGTTTCGCATGGTCTTAAGCAAGCGCCGCGCTCCGGAGATTAGAGGGTCGGAGTCGTAAATCTGTTGTCGCACGAAAAGCTGCTGGGCAATCACTGGTGAGTGGTCGATTTTACGACCGGGGCTCAATGCAGTCCGCGCATTAGGTGTTTATTTATACTGTCCTAGATTTTTTTTTTTTTTTTTCTACTTGGGCCACAAGGTCCCGTGTATAGTGTTTTAAAAGGTTCCGAATTAGCGGCTAATTAAAATGGTAATCGCGCCGCGGGTGGGTCGCACGTGGACAGGAGCCCCGCAATTACGGCTTTTATTAATAAGGGGAGCACGAAGATGACTGGCATTAGCGCCGCACTTGGGTCACTTAACCCAGGCCCCGGTTTATACGGCCACCGGTTAATCCGCTCGCGAAGCCCTGCCCGGCGATTAAGCGGTCATACCGTAGCCGGCTCCGGAGAACGGGAAACCGAGAAAACACCTAAGGCAAACTGCACAGTTGTCCGTTTACCTACCAGTTAGTCGCCTATCGTAAAATACGAGATAACACAAAACTTAAATTACTGTATTTATCGACTATGGACGGACAACCTTATGTCAGGCAGTTGCAAGTCTATAAGCGGTTTGCCGTACACGATTCTCGTATTTTTACATTTTGCTAAAGGGTTGCAAATTTTTTGAAAATTAAACATTGTGACGCTTTCCGCTGTCAGCAAGGTATTTTTTTAATTAAAGGTATGTAAACGAAGGTGTATTTTATCCGAAAATTTACCTAAATTCGGTTTGTCTACCAGTTAGTCGCCTATCGTAAAATACGAGATAACAGAAAACTTAAATTACTGTATTTATCGACTATGGACGGGCAAGCTTATGTCAGGCAGTTGCAAGTTTATAAGCGGTTTGCCGTACACGATTCTCGTATTTTTACATTTTGCTAAACGGTTCCAAATTGTTTGAAAATTAAACATTGTGACGCTTTCCCCTGTCAGCAAGGTATTTTTTTAATTAAAGGTATGTAGGTTTATTTTTAATTAAAGGTTTATTTTGTCCGAAAATTTACCTAAATTCGGTTTATCTACCAGTTAGTCGCCTATGGTAACATACGAGATAACACAAAACTTAAGATACTATATTTATCGACTATGTACTGACGATCTTATGTCAGCCAGTTTTGAGTCTACAAACGGTTTGCTGTACACGATTTTACATTTTGTTGAACGGTTAAACATTTTTTGAAAATTTAATATTGTAAGGATTTTCACTGTCAGCGAGGTATTTTTTAAATCAAAGCTATCTAGCCGACGATGGACTTTGGCTGAACATTTTTTATAAATTCTATAGCATTATCATGATTTACGAGGATTCGAATAAAAATTTAAGATAGAAGTATGCTCATACTTATTTATCACTTTTACATTCACAGAAAAAAAAGTACAGTCAACTTAATATTCCCGTTTCTCATCGTGCTTCTACTTTCCCATATTTTCGATCCCACCACGTCAACAATATCTTTCGCCGGTACTTCTGTTATCAAATTCTCTTTATCGGCGCCCTGTGCGCAACCCCCGAACGAGCTTACTTCTAAGTACGCAAAGCTTGCTGCATACCATTCGTTCGGTACAGAGTCCTCGACCTCAACGATGTACTGTCAAAGTAAAAAAAAAAAATAATGTGAGGGTGAAACGCTTTTACCGATTTCCGGAAAATTGTTCGAGCGTCGCGAAATTCCGAGACCAGGAGGCGAAAACGTGAGAGGAAACCGAGTACCGAGTGGGACCGGAAAGCGGGCTACCGTGCCGCGAAAGAATGGCCAGTTCCGGCGACGTTTCTCTCGCCAGCCTCCTTTCTTCGTACTTTCTTTTCTTTTTTTGCTTCCTCATAGAGGAAGCTTTGTGATGGTGAAAAAAAAAATTTTCGAGATTTTAATGAAAACGTGTTCAGAATGTTCCAAAACATCGA
>JAPYZC010004639.1:0-21965 GCA_030522665.1 Ichneumoninae sp. A BG-2022a | reverse complement strand
ACATGTGAAACACGTTCTCAGCATGTCTCTCACGCTTCGCCGAGAGTGCCACTGATGCTGCCTCTCTCCCACTCCATAGTCTTTCACATGCTCTTAAGGCGAGGTCAAACATACTCAGTCGGTAACAAAAACTGTAATTAATGGCATTCAGAGATGGCAGAAATTTGTCGGAAAAGCAAAGTATTAACCGATATAGAATTCCATACTGCGTTCAACGATACTTCGCTTTTAATCCAAAATTCAATCATTTTTACATGGCATTGATTCGAAAAATTCAAGTATATTCTTGCACTCGTATGTCACGTGGTACATATTTCGACTCACCTTAACGTTAGCCCGGATTTTCATGAGCCGGCGATGACATCGGTCGGGCATTCGCCGCTCTCCATTGGCTCGCGGATTCTCTGATCGCCGTGTCTGGCCGTGTCAGTCGTTCGAAACTCTCCGTCGACTTCCAGGCTCGAGAAGTGGCTTTCCGCTTCTCTCCGTGGTTCACGACTACGGAAAGTCGCCAGGTTGAAGAGAGAAAAAAAGAGAAGAGAAATAATATAAAAAATAAAAAAAAATAATAGAAATAAAAGATACGAAAACGAGTGGCAGCCTAGAAACTGTCTGTCAACATGAACTATATCGTTTCGTGAGCTTTTGTGATCTAGCTGAGAATTGTTTCCATTTCGTGGAGAACAAAACAGTCACTCGCCGTTCGAAGGATTATACTATCTTTTTCTTCTTATATTATGAAAAATGCAAGGATAATACGTCGCGGCCGTAAGCTATTCTGGAGGATGCGAAACTCGCGAAATTTTTACGTTGTCCGCAATCACGAGTTTTAGAGTGGATTTTTTGTTTTTCCGTGTGAATTCAGTTAATAAACATACCCTCATCGAACCGAGGCTTTGCAAAGGTTGACGTTTGACAAAATGGCTCTAAAGGACGACGAAAACACCTGGTAAGACAATTACGAAGATTTGCTTGTTTATTCACCTTTTTTTTTTAACGATAACCAACCTACCGTCTGCTGTGCTAGATCCGCGGAGTTCTATCCGGTATCTCCGTCGATTCTACGCATTTCAGCGTATCATCTGTCACTCTTAACCCTTTCTTTTATTCTCTCGTTTGTAACAAACAAATAACACAGTTAACCCGATGTTCGACTGTACGTTACAAACGAATATCCAACACAGCTCACACAGCCTATTTCATTGACACGCAAATAAGATTTCCTGCTGTCCATGCGCCACACACAGACTTTTCATTTATTAATTTACATACAAGTGTTTTGCTGTTCGCTCATGAATAATCCTAAAAATATGTATCTATCCGTCATGAATCATATCTTTCTGAACTGACGCTAAATTTTCCTTGATATTTTCTACGCTTGACAAGTAATTCAAAGCTAACGCTCGTATCTGTAAATTGATAACTTATCTGCTTCTATTTACTTAATTCCAACTCGTTTGCTCAGCTGGGCAACAGTGAGCAAAAAGAAAATATAGGTTTTTTTTCTTTAGTTTTTACAATATTAACCTGTAAACCTGCGAATATTTTTTAAAAACAATTACTTGTCTGTAGGATAGAAGAATTGGAAGCAGCTTTACTCTATGTCGAGGCTCCCTCAGCTTCGGATATCTATGCTATTTGCAAGGGCCAGCCGGTGCCGGTAAATTTGAGACCTGACGTCTGGCAGGCCTGCCTGGATGTTACCGACAGAGGAAATCAGCTCATTCACTTCAACGAGGTTTTCGATCTGCCTGAACAAAATTTGATCAGGGAGGATTGCAACCTGCCTTTCTTTTTTTTTTTTTTTTTTTTTTTTTTTCTATTATTGTTTTTGGAAAAAATGAGAATTCCATTACTAAACAGGTACAATAAACATTGTACAATATAATCATATATGTACGCACGTTTAAAAAAAAAAGAGTTAAACGAAAATGTTTCTGTAAAATAATTTTCACTGGAAATCTAATGGATTCTTTCTTTGTTAATTTTTATTTTCCTTGTATTTATTATTCAACTTGGAAAAAAAAAAAATGGAAACTCTATGACTAAAAAGGTACAACAAACATTGTACAAAATAATTATAGATATAGGCACCGTTAATGAAAATAATCTAAACGTAAATATTTGTGTAAAAGGATTATTTCCCCAAATCGAATGGATAATTAAATAAATGAATTAAGAAGTAGTTACTGTTGCAGAAAAACTAGGAAACGATGACGAGGACAAGGTGTCCGTTGTTTCCGATCTGGAGTCGATACTTACGTTTTACTGCAAGAGCAGAGGAAAGCATTACGAGCGGGGTAACGGCTGGCTCGAATTGCTGGGACCGCTCATTGCGTTGAAACTCCCACGAGCGGCAACGTACAATTTATTCGAGGCTATAAGAGACGTCTATATTCCAAGGTATAAGCCATTTTTATTTCCTAACAGAGCCGGTCTCACTGGCCGATGATAGAATTGGAGAGTTTACCTTTCACTTCCTGAATCTCTTCGATCGCGTTGCCGCACCGACACTACCGAACAGCTTGGGGCTACTCTTTTCCCGCTATCTTCGTCAATCGCAATCGGAACACAATCTTTTTGTATTATTTATTTTTCGAATAATAACATTTAATCATTACAGAGGTGATACACATAGTTCCGTCCTGCGGCTCCTGCTTCTATACCACGAGCCAGAATTATGTTCCTTCCTTGACACGAAACGCGTGTCCCCGGATCAATACACGAAGGGATGGGTTAACACGCTTTTCGCCGGTGTTTGCTCGCTTCCGGCGGTATGCACTATGTGGGATCTTTATTTCATGCAGGCGGATCCATTCTTCATGATGTTTCTTTCTCTCATAATGGTGATAAATGCGAGGTAATTATTCTTCGAGGATCGGAGACGCGTTTGATTTCCCTTGGAAATAAAATGTTTTACTTTATCATGTTACGTTTTTAATAATGTATCAACAGGGAACAAATTCTGAGCATGAAGGAGGACGAGAAGCAGAGTATAGTCGACGCTCTTGCGGCGATGCCGTGCGCTCTCGAAGCCGAGGACGTAACGGATTTCTGTTCGCTCGCCCAGTACTACGCGATGAAGACTCCGGCGTCGTTCAAGCAAGATCTTTACTCGATTATGTTCGGCGAGGGCGGTGACGAGAAATTCATATCGCACGCCTTATGTCTACCAGTTTCCGCTCAGGAATTGGTAGAGAACGCGGTCGAGGCCCCCGCCACGCCGAACGCTCCCGTAGAATCGGTCAGGTTCTTTCTTGTTGATTGCCGACCCGCCGAGCAATACAACGCTGGGCATCTGCCGACCGCCTTTCATCTCGATTGTAACCTGGTAAATATCGTCGCACAGAGTACGCGGGTTTTGTGCGCGTGTTCACGATTCTATGAATTTCAGATGCTCCAAGAACCTGCGGCCTTCGCGACGGCGGTGCAAGGTTTGCTGCAAGCTCAGCGACAGGCTCTCGCTGTTGGTTCTCAGGCCGGTGGCGAACATCTTTGCTTTCTCGGTAGCGGACGTCAGGAGGAGGATCGATACACTCACATGGTCGTTGCCTCATTCCTTCAGAAGCATACGCAATACGTCAGTATGGTTGCCATGGGATATCAAGGTTCGTCCGCCACAGTAATTTTAATTGTGTAAATGCAATTCTTCGGATTGCGGACTTTTTTTTAAATCTCCGTCATTACTTCACAGCGATCCACGAGTACTTCGGCGACGAGGTCGTCTCGAATCTGGTCGATCATAATTCGCAGCATTGTTTGGTATGCAATACCAACGCGTCCGAAACCAACTCGAACGAGGCCAGTCCGGCGAAAGGGAAAAACAACAATACCGATCTATTCGGTAAGATCGGCCTGGCGATGAGGTTGAAGAGTCAGGAAGTGAAAGGCAAACTCTTCGATTACATCGTCAATCCGTCGGCCAGTGCCATCGGCGCTGTTGAGAACAAAAACGGCAAGGATGCCGATCAAAACAGACGCGCGAGGAATCCACCTCCGGTGTTTAGCATAGACGACGATCAGGATCTCGGTAGGTTTTACTCTATAATCTGAAAAAGTCAAGACAATTCGAGCGTAACTCTTCTATCAATGCAACACCATGTTTATTCGTAGATATGACAATGTGCAATCACGAGAGCGAGGAACCCGTCGAAGTCGTGTCTATTCAGCAGTGGCTGAAAGACCCAAATTTGCTACATTCCTTCAAGTGCAACGAGGTCAAGGTCAATGGATATCTTTATGAAAGGTAAGCATTTTTTTGTAATCAAATTATCAGTTTCAATGGACATCTATAATTAATATTTGGATTACAGTCAGCTATTGGTAACCGAGAGTCATCTGATCGTGCTCCGGGAGATTCAAGGACGAAAAGGCGCAGCGCATGTAATAGTAAAGCGGCCATTGTCAAGCATTGTGAGAATAACGTCGAGGAAGCGCCATCCCGATCTAATAACATTCAAGTACGGCACAACACAGTACAACGATACAGTTCTAATTTCGGATATGGACAGGTTTCTCATACCAAATGCCAGCGAGGCTACAGAATTGATATCGTCGCAGATTCTCAAGCAATTGAAGAGCACTGATTAATATTAACGAACGTACCCCGTAGGGCGGGCCTCTATTAGATCATTCGTTTATTAACTCGAAAAAAAGCTCTACGACCGTATTGTTTTAATAATCCGCGGGAAACAGGAAAGTTCAAAGAAAAAAAAAAAAAAAAAAAAAAAAAAAAAAAAAAAAAAAAAAAAAAAAAAAAAAAAAAAAAAAAAAAAAAAAAAAAAAAAAAAAAAAAAAAAAAACAAACTAATAACGAAATAGTAATATACGTCCATCGAGTAACAGGTGCAAAGTGCCATCAGTAGATCCAAAACCTATCTAACGTCGCCAGGCATTGATCATTTGCACTGCCTGGATATTTGTAATAAACAAATTTTTCTAAACTTCTATCGCCTTGAGAGATACACTCAAAGAGTCCCCGATCGTCGTAGCTGCCATTAACGCGTCTATTTTACTCTCGTTCATAACGTAACAATAAAAGCCTCGTGCGTTCGTCATTAATTTCTTGTTTTTTGTCCGGAAAGTTACGTGCAACTAATATTCGTCACAAAACACACTTACGGTCGAATAACATAGTTTACCGAAAGTATGGTAAGCGCTTCAGTGACGTATCTGCAATTTTCGTTTTATCTTTATTTTTACAATTGGTGAACGAAGTCTCGACAGAGCTAACGTATCGATAGGCGAGTGTTGGAGATATTATCAAGGTTGTGCTTCCGAAATTGTATTTCCGAAGAGAATCGAGACAGGGAGAGTGAGAATAATATTTGTGTCTCGGAAACGACGAGAGTAGATATATATATATATGTGTGTGTGTATATATATATATATATATATATACTATTTATGTGTGTCGCGAACTCTGCTCTCGGTCGATTGAACGGTGTGCGCCCTAGTAAAAGAAAAAAAAATCAAAGCATGTTTAGAAAATTAAATATAACATTAAATAACATGCCTGAGGCAGAGGTAGCGAGACCGTGTTTGCTATGAGAGAAATTTTATAAATCCCTGTAATATATCAACGTATTAATTTATGAACAAATATGTTACTTCAAAACAAACAACAAAAAATGGATCGAGCATTAGATATGCATTATATTAGTTACGACGAGTGATGAAAGAAAACTCGTGTAATAAATCACTATAATATATACAATTCATTGGACTATGTAAATAACGTATACGCATTATTATACCTGTAATATAGTCGTGACATTCAGAGGATAAAATAAATTATTGAGATTCGATAAATCTTAATAACTGCAAAATATATTTTCACGTACATTTTTTTCATAAACCGAGAAAATCGATACATTTTCCAATTGAAAATTTGAGCATAGTCAAATCATCAACATTGCTTTTGTAGTGTGCTATCGAAAAAGGAAGTCGAGCGATAGCAGTTTTACGACCATTTTGACGCCCACGTGGGCTCTCGTGTATTTAGCTGATAAAACTGATAACGTATCGGTAGGTTCTTGC
Source organism: Ichneumoninae sp. A BG-2022a (assembly GCA_030522665.1). NCBI lineage: Eukaryota > Metazoa > Arthropoda > Insecta > Hymenoptera > Ichneumonidae > Ichneumoninae sp. A BG-2022a. Next base: position 15,926 of record JAPYZC010004639.1, on the reverse strand, counting down.
ACACCGTCACACCGTCTCCCCTTGGGAACGAAATAAATCCGGTCGAAATTCGGTTGTGTAAACTCATGAAAATCGAAAAATATAAATTTCTCCGTCCGTGTGCTTTCCAAAAATCTAGTGCTTATCGGAGCACTACTCCAGTTCTCCGAAAACTCCGATATCGATTGGTAATGAAAGATAAGGAAACTTGATTAAACTGGGCGGCATGCGGAGGTGTCCGAATGTCGAAGATGTCTTCGGTACCAACTTACTGCAAACAAAATGCATTAGGTGCGCAGTGGATTAAAACCCATCGCGATTGGCAGTCGGAACTTACTGAGTTTCTACCGGGACTTAGGACGAACTGACACGAGTCTGAACTTTGAGGCAAAATTCTAGTTGATTAAAAACTTTCTAGTCAACAGGCAATCCCATAAGTTACTTTTGAGTCTTCTAGAATTCTTCCACTAGTTCAGAGTAAATCTCGTCCTGATCTCACTCACGGTGGAAACTTGGTAACTATTAAATAAGAATACATGAGATTATCGGCAGCAAGATTGATATTAAGCGGCTAAAAACGAGAATTACAATTTTTTTTTCGCAATTAATTTGTGACAAACAATAGTGATACGAAAGTGACTGTTCGATAACCGCTTAAACCGACTGGAGACGCTAAAACTTCGGTCGTTAATGTTTTAAGCGAAACCGATTTTTGTAGAAACGGATTTATATATATATATTTTCCCACTAAGTGCGGGCCGTTTAAAACGGTCAATAGAAAACTGTGATTTTCATGCGCGGGTGGTATGGCGATCTCTCATTGGCTGTTACAAATATATCGCGCCGAGTGGGGAAAAAGTTTCTATGTATAAATCAGGATGCGCACAAATCGTTTGTCGCTCAAACAGATCAACACGCTCGGTTCTCGTTGACGAAGTATCTTTCGAGCAACGGGTATACGGTATTATTATTGTTATATTTTCAACGTTTTGTAAAATAATCGCGATCAATTTTTATCTATTGTCCGTCCAATAATTTTCCCTTTTAAGTGCGCTGGTACCGAAGTAATTTTCCGAATCCACAAGTCGCCCAACAAAACGTCATCGGCACAAAAGTGAATATCCTTTGAAATCGTACAATCGCGTCCGCGATTTTATACCCCGATTATCGTTGCTCGCGCCTGCGCACAACCGGCCTGTCCAACCGCGAATTGCACACTTGCATACACTTGCAGACGACAGGCTTTCGCGGCTGGGCATCACTGTGCACAGGCGGAGGCGGCAGAGATAGTAGAGCGGCGCTTGCTCGTCGCATCGGCTGCTCTCTTCGTGTACAACAATTCGAAGAGAACCGGCTAAACTTCGAATATGGAGCTTGACAACAAAAACGAAAATACGTTATCGCAAATCTGAATGGGCGAGCGATGGGTTCAACATATTGGTCCGAACTCTTTCCGGGAAAATGGAGCTCTGTTATTTTTATCTCGTACATGGCACTCTTCGTGAACCAAGGTAAATTTTACTACGTTATAAATTAATACGGGCAGCGTTGGGCTGCATAGATGCGATCTAAATTTTGTTGTTAACTCGTAACTACGTTATTTCGATTCGATCTCATCGCACGATCAATTTTTTATCGACGATGTAGTCATCCTCGCATTTTTCGAATACATTGCCACTCGGCGCGCGAATTAATTGATTGACCTGAGAGTCAAGGCTACCTGCTTCTTCGCGATAAATAGTTACCGCTTTACGTGTTGTAAATTTAATATACAATGAGTTTAATCTTAGAATAACCAGTTTGCTATACACGGATGCGCTAAGATGAATTTTATATTTTCAGGTATCATCGTCACTTGGTCACAGAGCAAAGGAGACTACGACTACAACATCGTCACGGTGGTTCTGATGACGGAGGTCCTCAAGTTGATTGTCTCCGTCGGGTTGTACTGTTGGGAGTAAGCATTCCAGAAAATTAAATTCCCATTAATCTTCTGGTGCATTTTTCTTCCTCGTTGTCATAACGCTTTGCGTTCTTTCGTTTGTTTGCAGTAATAAAGCGTTGTCTCTCTTTCGTGATATACTGAAGTATAAACAAGGTGAGAAACGGAGATACCGTGAATACTCGATTGTGAGTAAATCTTTTGATAAGGCTGTTGATAGTACTTAATCTATTTTTATTTTTATCGTTTCAGTTTTCTTCCTGTACATGGTACCGTCGTTTCTCTATTGCCTCTACAACAATCTGGCCTTTGTGAATTTGGCTGTTTTCGATCCCACGACCTATTATCTCTTGCTGCAATTTCGTGTCGTCATCACTGGCATTATCTTCCAGGCAAGAACGAATGACAGCAACATAATATTACAATAATATAATAAGCATGGTTGTATACCGTATAATGCTTTTTTGTCGGTCACGGAACAGCCGCCATAACGGATCTGCAGTCGATATTAAAATTATAGCATGAATATCTGTGTCAGGGTTTGTCGATTTACATCTTCAAAAAAACATATTTGACAATGAAACCTTTAATTCTTAAGGTGACATTTAAAGAAATCTTTTTTCTTTTGTGCTCGTCATAAATACGACATTGGTTGTCGGAAAATAAATCTCTTATAGATTTAAGTTGATGTGTAGATTTAAGGGGAAGTGAAACAGCTATGTGTGCGAGAGAGATAATTGCAATTTTCAAATTAACCTCATTCAATGGTGCTAATTTTTTTGAGAAAAAAATGCATTCCCACTGGATGCAAAATTACCGTGCGCATCCAGCTTATATTTACTTTTCCCTCAAAAAAATTAGCACCCTTGAGAAAAGTTCATTACAGTTTTCATTACTGATCGCGGTATTTCACTTCCCCTTAAGGTGTGTGGAACACCCTCCCGCCCACTGCCGCCATGCGCAGCTGATAACAAAAAGTGTACAGAATGCCGTTTTGAGACCGCAGAACGCCAAGGAAAAAGAAAATGGTTTTTCCCTGTGTCTGCCGGTTCCCCAGGGAAAGACATTTTCTTCATTTTCTTCGGCGGACTGCGGTTTCAAAACAACATTCAGCACAGTTTTTGTTACCGGCGGCGGTACTTTGCATCACCTTAAAATAAAACAAAATAATCGAAGAAAAAGATCCTTCAGAAACTTTCTAATCCCATTTTGCCTTCGACATTTTTCTCGCAAACACGGCCGCAGATCACTGCGATAATTCGAAGATCTGTTAATTGCAGCTGATACGAGTTTAACTATTGTGGTTTAGCTACTGGAAAGATAATCACCCCGATCGGGCTTGATGTTTACGTTTTTTTATCCGGCAGGTCGTGTTCAACAAACAACTATCGACGAAACAATGGATGTCACTCGTACTGCTGACGCTTGGGTGCATGATGAAACACGTTAATCTGGACTTTGGAAAAAACTCACTGTTTTCCAACTTCGATTTTAACATCAATGCTCTGTTCATCTTTATTCAGGTGTGAAAAAAAAAAATTACAATACGAGTCGTTTTCTGGCATAAAAAAGACGAGCGTCCTAAAAACTTTAAAGATAATTGATACACAACTCATTTCGCTGTTGTAGACAATCTGCTCGTGTCTGGCCGGTGTCTACAACGAGTATCTCCTCAAGGGCCAAGGGGCGAATATAAACATCTTTCTTCAAAACGTATTCATGTACATCGACAGCATAGTCTGCAATCTACTGGTACTAACGATTCAGGGTAATCCGATACGAGCTTTCGACAATGTCGGATCGAGTATTATTCTTCAGCCAAAGGTCGTCGCAATAATGATAAACAACGCGGCAATCGGTATAATAACGAGTTTCTTCTTGAAAAATTTGAATTCCATACTGAAAACATTTGCCAGTGCCTTGGAGCTGATGTTCACAGCTATCTTGTGCTGGATCATATTCGACATACCAATCCACATGAACACGGTACTGGCGATAGCAATGGTCAGTTATGCGGTAATATTATACTCGCAGAATCCGGTAAACAACGTTAAGCCAAAGGCGCGCGAGATCGGTGAGGAAGAGACCGAGTCTTTGTATTCAGCGAAACGTGCTATCGAGCGAATCTAGTATCGCGCGGTATTAATTTGCTTCGTGACAAAGATATAAAAATTGATATCCCGACGGATGGGTTACTTCACTTTGTCCCTGATCGTATCTGTGAGTATTACAGTGGACAGCGGGGCAAAACGAAACTCCCGAGTAAAAGGGACATTTTTCACTAATATTTCGCGGTACATAACAAATAAAAAAAAATTAATTTATCATCGGAAATGGATGACACAAGTCTGCTTTGCCCTGTTCTCCCTCTAAAAACTTGCTTTTGAGCATTCATCACTTGAAAGTAACCTTTGGTAATTCTTTCAGATTTTTTAATCTATCCATTTACAAGAAGCATTTTTTCAAAATTATATACCATGAAAGGAATACGTCGGTCACAAAAATTCCCACGATAAAAAATTATCTGTATTAATAAACTATTTAATACAATATGTGTTATATTTCAGTTCGTATTACAAAGGCTTTTTTTAGTACAAAGGAATGAAAAGTATATTTTTTCGTGTAATGCGACACCTTCGACTTCGCTGCCAATTGTTTAGGGTATTCAATGATGTGTGAAGAACTTACAAAAAAAATGTATGAAGTGGAATTCGACGTAGTTGCTAATCAAAAGAATATCATAATAAGTATTGAAATTTTTATATTTATTGTCTCCGAAAATATGTGTAGTTCCTCATTGCCAATTTTTTTCAAGTTCCTCCTACACGACCGACTACACAAAAAAATGTACAGAACAACAACAGAACATTATAATAAATATATTATATCGTTTGCTTGGCAACTACGTCGAGTTCCTTTTTGTCAACTTTTTTTTGTAGGGTCGTCCCTCATAGCTGTATACCCGAAAAAGTTGGCAGCGAAATCGATGGTGTCGCTTTGGACGAAAAAATATAATTGCCATCCCTTTCTGCCTTTGCAATGCGAACAAAAATATAACGCATATTGCATTAAATAGTTAATGAATAAAGATAACTATTTATTGTTAGGCTTTTTCGCCCGACTTATCTCTTTCAAGATATATGAATTCGAAAAAACGCATTTCCTAAATGGATGAATTAACAAAACGGAAAAAATGCGCAAAGGGTTATTTCAAGTGATACTAAAATGTGGCTAAATATGGGATAAATCTGAGGGTAAAAAAATAAGTGGTTGAGTTGACAGAGATCGCCTCTTATCTAAACAAGGGATTCAATTCATACCAACAAACACAAAATCAGCGATGTGATGAAAATTAGATTATTGATTTTTTATTATACTGAATACAATCTGTGTACCAAAAAAACGCGTATGTCGCTCAAATATAATTAATGTATATACATAAAAAATAAAAAAAAAAAAAAAAAAAAATAAAAAAAAAAAAAATAAAAAAAAAAAAAAAAAAAAAAAAAAAAATCGCGCACAAACGTAATGATTTGAGCGAAAAAGAGTTGTGTAACATAGTGATTCTAATCACTGAGTGCGACAGTGTCAATGATTTTTCGTATGAAACAAGTGTGTGCGTCACGTTCTCAGTATCATCGATTATTCGTTGGTATATTATACGCTTACGTTTGAAAACAATTGTTCCGTCCCGTCTTTTCTACCTCAAAAAACAAAAAACAAAAAGTTTTATTTCTCAGTTATAAATCTCGCCCGATCAACCCATTTCGATAAAGAAAAAATAACCGACGGTTTCCTCGTCGATGTTATCAATACCATATCAGACCCTGACGTTATAATACGAGTACCTAATCGAGGCTACACTGAAAGTGGATCGTATCATTTTGTGAAGTGGGTAGGTAAGCTCACTCCCGTCGATGTTTGCGTGAGACTAGCAGGCCGGAAGTTAACGGACCGGTTTCTCGTTATATTGTTCTGTCCGAACCCTCGTCCACGCCATGCGGTTCTCCCCCCCCCCCCCCCCCTCCTCATTCAAGAAAATGCTTCATATTTGTACCGGTAAGTAACCAAATATAAGCATCAGTCGTGCATTCATAGCAATGAATTGTAACAGCGTCACACTTGTCAAATAAAGTTGCGACCATTGGCTGCGACGCATAAGAGTAATTAAAAATTATAAATGCTGAATAATAATAACCAGTACAAACAAATTCATATCAGAGTCGAGCGCAAACTATGCGGGTCCACCGTTAGTCTGAATGAACTGCGATTGCGACTAGTATCTACGTTTATTAATTGCCCAGATAGAAAAACGTGCCGTCAAACGGATATCGTACCATTGGTACCGCCATCGTTCCATCTCCGTGCTGTCATTTTTCTATCTGGGTGAGTCATCCTGGTGTATGTCCCGTGACGTCGACCACCATGACACAGGCCACAGGCGCCACGACATAGTTTAAACAACTCAGTAACGCAATTACTTTGCCAATCCGCTCGTAATAATCGATCAAGGTACAGTGTCGAGTGGGAATTACGACGTAACCGGCGCAAACTTCATTATGACTCTGACGAGAAGCGAACGCGATATACTAGCCCCGCCCCCCCCGCCCCAGCGTCTCTGGTCGCTGACTTTCGATACAATGTCAACAATGGAGAGACGCTGTCGATCGATCTATCGATTGTACAGTAATCGATGTGTCTAAAGCCGTTGTGTGCGTCCATCACCGTTCGATTAAGCTAATGGAGTGTTTTACATTGTTAACCTGTTCGAGCGCTCAGTCGACGCTTTGTCTCAAGGTCAGGTAATTATTATTGATGATTGTTCGGGGTTTCTCGTATCCTTCGAGTGGCCGAAGAATTGAACGGGATGAGTTATCGCCCACAGGAAGAGCGGTGTTCCCGTAGTGTCACGAAGAGGAATAGAGACAGGCCGAAGGGGAAACGGACAGTGCCGGTCAGACCGCAGTCCGCAGAAGACCGGACGGCAATGATTCTCGTTTTCTTTCTCGCTCCCGCTCTCGCCACCGGCAGGTTCCAGGCGTTCACGTAAACCGGGCTGCCTCTTCGACGTCGCCGACGTCGACGTCGTCAAGAACTGCCCCCCAGGTCGGCGGTGGGGATGAGGATGGTCGATATTATCCATACCAGCTCACCACCTCGCCACGAGAGAATATTACCAGTAGTCACATGCCGGCTCCGGTCAGACACGTTTCGGTCTGCTCGAGGCTCGGCGGACTTTTTTTTTCTCGTTTTTATTTTCCCCCTGTAAAAAACGGATTCGCTTATGACGAGCTCGCGGATAAGACGGCCTATTGAGAAGCTTCTCGTTGAGACAGGAGGTTGTTACACTATATTCTATATAAGTCGCTATATTTTTTTGTGGACGATCGTTTTTTAACGTTTGTCGGTCCGGTTTTTCTCCGGTTCGCAAAATCGATTATAGCGCGTTCTCCACGGATTATCTATCATTAAAGTTTTTTTTTTCACTCGGGCGAAGAGGGAAACAATTTTTGTTTGTAAAGTTGGAAGGAAGAGAGTATCACGCGTGATATTTCTTTCGATCGCTCGCTACCGGTAGCTTTCGTGTGTACCACTTTCGAAAGCCCCGGTGTTCGCAGTGGGGTCCGTTCGTGTCGTGAGAGATTCGATGATAAGCCCTCGGTCGTCTCTCACTCCTCGCTGTGTCGCCGGGTACTTTGAGACACGAGTCTTGCTACTTTTTTTTTCTCTTAATTTTTTTCGCCGTTATCCTCATAAAATTTGGGTCTCGTGTCGGTGGTGTTGCGCCGGTATACGATCAACGACCCGTTAGAAAATATAATAATAATAATAATAATAAGCGAAAAAATTATTGAAAATTATAAAAAATTATTAAAGATTATTAAAAAGTATTGACAATGATTAAAAATCATTATACATTATTGAGAATTGCTAAAATTACTTCGTAAGTTTGAAGAACGAATAATCGTATTGTTCGGGCATTGATAAATTAAGTAATGTTCGCCCCGACGAATTTATAGCTGACAATCTCGTACACGAAAAACACGTCGTTGGTGAAGAAATTTATACGAGGACGTCGGTACCGAGCAGCCTAGCGATTTTATTTATTTACGTACCTCGAGCGTACTCGGTGTACGTCGAGTCTTCCGGTTAGCGCCTCTTTCCGTCTCGTTCTCTCTATCCACCGTACAATACCGTTATGACTGTATACCCTTCGTGTTTCGTCGAGCTTTAGTATTGTATCGTGCCAGAGAAAGAGGCACATAGTTCGCGGTTGTAGCGAGCCACCGAGTCCATCCACGAGGCAGTCAAATAACTTCAGCCTTACAATTACGAAGTTGACGGTGTACTCTTTCGCTCGATAAAGCCCCCTCCCGAACTTGGATTATTCTTTCAAGCACACGTTATTGCCACCGTTGTACACTTTTCGGTTAACTCACGTGTTTTTCTCCGACAAATACGCGTCTCTTACCGACCTTACCGACTAATTCAGTTCGATCTCTCGACTGCTCGAACAATAAAAGTTAGATTTTCTTTTTCTTCAAGGTCATTTCAATGGATTCGAATAAAAATAATGAAATATATTTTTATATATTAATATATTTATGAATACATTTTAATATATATGACCCTGAAGATATCTGCATGTGGCAAAATCTCATCAAGTTATAACGGCTGTATTTTGCATCGTACAAACTTTGCTGGAGGAAGTTCACTTGGAGATTAAAATTCTACAAGTGAACCATTGGTTATTCTTCCTAAAGCCGTGCACTGATAGAGACTTGCCAAAAATGAAATTTGATGTCATGCTGATATCTTCAAGGTCATTAATACATTTGTTTTTTTTTGTTTTTTTCGTTTACTTTTTCATCACATACGAAGTATGTAAGGAGATTAAATTGAACGCGCTTGCAGTAATTGTTAATTGACCGGAAGTATAATTGTGCAGATAGTACTAACGGTCACGGAAGTTACGCTTTTACCAAGCGTGAAGTTTCGACGAGTGGGTCGTCATCATGAAGAACTCGGCCTTTCCGAGAGATGAGACGTGACGAGTTATGTACGGGTGCGTGGAGTTCCAATCACCGATGACGGGTTCGACGAGAGCGGGGCTTCCGCAGCCCCGGGAGGACTCCGCGCCCCTTCCGGCAGGACAAGCGCAATCGTCTTCTTCTTCGTCTTCTTCGTCGCGCTCCTCTTGCAGCGGAAGAGATCCGCCGGATACGGACGAGATCTCGGGAGAATCGCCTCGACGTCGGCAAGATCGTGCGCGCAAGAAGATGTCACCTATTCGACCAACTTCCGGTCAGCCCATACAGCTGACGCCTCTTTGGGAACACGTGGTGAGCGCCGATATACCAATTGTTGCTCACGCCACTATATATCTTTGCCCAACTTCGAATTTTTGCACAGTTTATTACATTTTCGGCAATGTAGACATTTTTTCGATCGACGGATATATGCTATAAAAACTAAACATCGTATCGTAATAAAGACTTTTGTACTCTGGAGATAATAATCTACATGAAACTGGACCGAGTGAAATAGCTGCATTCTCCATATCAATCGTACGCTCCGATTTAACGATAAAAATTATATTTCCGGTTGGTTAAATTGTACCGCTCGCTGGCGGGTCGGTATCGTCGAGAAAATAATTAACGATATATCGACGCGCTAATTGAAAATAGCTACGGGATATGGATAGTAACATGACACGCGTGACGATTAATTGATATTTGTACATTTCTTTGTTTATGAAGCGCGGAAATATCGGTCAAATTTTACGGTATGGAAAGTTATCGGAAATTAAAAGTAAAAATTCAATTTCGTACAACAAAGACGACAATGTGGCGCAAATGGTACAGTAGAAATAAATGAATTGTACGGTGCTCGGGAACAAAAAACCCCCGGATAACTGAATTGTACTGTTAATACGAATTAAATTTTATTATCTAAAAATTTTTCAACAAGTTCAATTACAATTCAGTTACATATGCATTCTTAGTTAACCTTTAAGCTCTAAAGCTCTATCTTCCTCTAGACTATCAAAGAAAATCCCTTTTCTTACCAGCGCGATTTTTGTCTGTATGAAAATCCTCGAAACCTCCAGATTTTTAGCGTTTAAAACTAAATTAATGGCGATTTCACCAACTTGTCAAATATGATACATTGTTTATTAAGAAGTTAATAAATGTCAAGTGCGTACCAGCATACAGCTGACGCCTCTTTGGGAACACGTGGTATTATTTCAATAATTAGTCATTTTCGTTTGTTTTGGGTTTCTGAATTTCGCGTTCGCACGTGTGTTCGCCACTAGCAAAATGTAATGTTGCTTTCTGTAACACAGATTTGTTAAAATTAACAAATCAAAAAAGTTAATCCGCTCTCCGCATAATCCGTGCCTGGTTAATCGGGATTCTACGATATTTGAAAAATTAGACATTAGGCTTTTTTAACGTGTGTAAATGATTTTTTATACTCACATGATAACTGTCCAGCGGTCATATGCATTTATTCACTAGTTCAAGAGCACGCGAATAGTTCAATGTAAAAGGTCACGAAGGTAAATTGTTCAATTGACATTATTTTCTATGCTTCGTAGACGTTCTCTTCTACTTTCTATGAATATTAATAAAGATATACTACTAGCGAGCGGAATCGATCGAACCCCGGCACGTCGTCATCGACGTCGCCGCTGTCGTAGCTTTTAGCGGGTCGAGGAAAGTGGCGCGCACCGATGCTCGCTAAATCGCTCGGTAAATGTCAATCGATAGGTTCGTACCCAGCGATTCCCAACGGAGGTGGACACGCGCGAGACCTTCGACGAGATATCCGAAAGATTGCGGGATCCCGAATGGGAGGTACGTCAGCACGCTCTTCGGGTTCTCGTCGATGTTTTGCCGACTCTCGGGGGCGACGTTGTCGACGAGGCGATGCTACCTGTTCTACCGGAACTCGTCAATAATTTGGGACATCTCGCACCCGCTGTGAGAAAGGGAGCTCTCGATACGCTGAGGGTTTATCTCGTTTGCAGCCGAAAGAGAGAAGAAATCGTAATGGGGGTGAGTTTTAACACGGACGGAAGATATATACGTATCGATAAATTATCTTTATTTCATTTTATTTTATTATATAAAACATCATTTTAACCCTACCTTATTACTATCAAAAACTTGCTCTCGAACCTTACTACTGCAGAGGTCTGAAGAATTCTGACGACTTTGAGGATGGATAAATTCCGTAATTTTCAATTTCTTTCGATTATTTTCTTTTAATTGCTCGCTCAACTTTTGCGAACACATTGATTTTTCGAAATCCAATTATCATGTGTTATTTAAAGACTATCAAAACTATTAAAAACGTGCTTCGGTCCTTTACGACTATACAGCACAGTAAAAAAATATTTGTACATTTAACGAACCTTTTTTGTCCACAAACGTCCACAATTATTTTGTTATTACTTTCACAAAAAATATTTGTAAAATTGACAAATATTGTTGTAAAATGGACAAGATTTTTTGGTGAAATTAAGATGAAATGGATTGTAGACGTTTGTGGACAAGAAACGTTGGTACCTATTGTACTGTCTGGGTTTGTGGAACTTTGTCGGACTTTGATTATGGATAAATTCCGTAATTTTCAATATTTTTAAACGTTTTGTTTTGTGATTTCCTCATTCCGAGAAATCGAATGCAGTGATTTTTCTTTCATTAAATCGTGACGTTTGCAATTTTCGCGGTGTACTTGTGGAAAAAATTCATTGCGATTTACTTCAATTGTTATTCAACCAAACAATCTGCCGAAAATGACAAACATCAGATGATAAGAAAATCCACTTTGTCTCCAGTAATGCGTTTACTATTTTCTGTTAAATTTTTTAGTAACATTTCTTTATTCCAGCAGGTTCCCGGGAATAGTAAGCTAGGGTTAATAAACGGCTGTGAGCAGCTATTACCACTATCGACTCGAAATTATTAAATACCATTGCCGGGTTTTTTTACCATGCATAAAAAAAAGAAAAAATTTAAAATAAAAAAATAATAATATTCTTCACTTAATTCCGTTGATTCTACAGATACTGACCGAGGATCTGAGTAGATCCGATTTTCTGGATGCCTTTCAAACAAACGTGACCCTCGGCGTTATTCTTAGTACCCCATCTCTTCTGTTCCCCTCATCGAGCAGTCCTCGGCCCTCGAAGCAGATGCTCCGCGAAGCTATCGGCGCATTGGCGACACGACTCGTTCAGGTGCAACACCAGGAGGCCACAATAAGAACGTTGGTAAAAATTCACGAGATAATCGGCAACGAAGAATTCGAGTCATATCTTCGGGAGCTCGACTCCAACGCCAAACGCGATTACGAGGTTCTGTGCGACGTCTACAAGGTCAGTGCTATCGACAACAACAATTCACGAAAGAAGAGCGGAAATAAGACGACGAAGAGAAAGAAGATTATCACGAACGGTGTGCAGATGACAAAAGAAGAAAAAGTCGAGGAACGACAAAACGAGCTTAACGTCAATTGTCAGTGCGTCGGCGTGGACACCCCGGGACCCGACGAGAATGTCGGCAACACTTCGATCGACAAAATAATGCCGACGGCGAGAATCGTTCTCGAGACGGAAATTAAATTCAACGAGGAAACTGCTATAACGATGACGATTCTCGAAGAAAAGAATGACGACAGCGATGAGGTCGATGATTCCGATGTCGAGAGTGGCGAAGAATTTGTCAATGACGAAGATGATGCGGTATTGGAAGAAAAAAATGGCCTCGATGATCGTCAAGACGAGGAGGTCAAGGACGAATGGATCGAGAGAAGAAAAACACCGAGACGAGTTCACTTTGGTGGCGAAATCGTTAAGCTTCGAACGCCCGACAGCGACGAATCGGAGATTCTCCAGAACGCCGTTCCACACACGAGAATACCGATTCCTATATTACCGACGACGAAGATGCCGACGATACGCACAACAAGATCGATGTCGAATCCTTGCAGTCCCAACGTCGCCAGATCGCGAACGAGAAAGTCGAGATCGGCATCCAACAGTCCGAAAAGAGAATTTTACACTCATGACGCGAGTCTCAGTCCGAAGAAGAGTATCCTATCGAGAAGTGGCCTACAGTCGTCCATTGTCCGTTCGATCGACAACGGTCAATCGGACTCTGCTAAGAGAAGCGAAAAGATCGGCGAGGAGAAGATCGATAAATTTTTCGGTAAATCGACGGAGAACGATCGTGGCTGGGCTTTCGAGATTTTCGACAACGACGAGCCGGTGGATTTGGGAACGAAGGGAGTAAAAGGCGACCAGCCGAAGAGCTCGACGACCCGATCGACGGTCGACGATCGGCAAGTTTCCGGCAAGGAAGAAACTTCGACGATGGCAAACAACGCGAGTCCGGACACCGAGAGGAAAATCAGCATCGTCGAGGTGAATGAAAATGTCAAAGTTGAGAGAATCGAGCTGGTCAAGGGACCGGGTGTGGCCGATAATAGCCTCGTCGAAAGTTCCCTCGCGACTGTTGAAGATAAACACGAGAACGAAGGAGAGGATTCGAGAGGAGCGATTAACTCGTCGGGGATGAAATCGGAGGAGGCAGGAGAGCACACCGGTGCTCGAGAAGTTGGTGAAAAGTTCGGGTCTCCGAGGGAAGTTAAGGCAAAGCCATTGTCGGAGACGCAGTCCCGTTCGCCGGTTCGTTCGCCGAAAAAGCCGGTTTTCGAGTCCCCCTTTCCGCGAAAGGAGAGAAACTACATACTCATGGAGCTCTCGAGTCCGGTGAAGACGGGTACGCGAAAGATCAACGATACCGTCCAAGTTGGCTCGATTGATGGCCAACGGCAACTCGCCATGCCGATCAATGGCGCGGCATTGCCGCGAGGCGATTCTGCGATGGGCTCGCCGGTCGATCGGTCGTTCTTTGATTCAACCCTCTCGAGCGGAGTCGACGACAAAGACGAAGAAAAAAATTCGAAGGTCCTCGACGTGCCAAGGAGCGACAAATTTGTCGACAAGAGCGAGCTCAAAGCTGAAGTATCGGAAGAAATCGAGGGTGTTGAGAAACATGACAGGACGGCTGGTGGAGCGAGTCCGATACCCAATACAATCGGGGATAGTGCTTGCAGCAAGTTTCGAGAATCGAATTGGGAAGAACTTGGTCTGGTCGATCAGGAAGTCCTCAACGATCTTCATAACAAGGTAACGGAAAATCTTTTACATATTCATTGAGCTATCAATCATCGGTTGAATGCTCGTTAAAGAAGGTTTCTTCTTTTTTCTTCTTCATAATTTTTCCTTCCTTCAAATTCGATGAACGAGCGACTCCTCGGTGTCTCGTGCATCGGAGTGACGAACAAAGTATTTCCCGGAGGAATATATAATTGGTCATGCATGACTGCGGTACGAGGAAGAGGGAGGTGGAATAAACCACTGCATTCGTTACCGATGACAGCGGCGACCGGGAAGGTTTGCGGTTGAGGCTTGTGCCGAGACGTTCGAAATATCGTATCTCGAAAATTTCATTCAGGAGTTCCCGAGCCCGAGATCTAACGGGTTTGATACAATGCCCCCTGCGAAAGTGGGTCGATCGATTTGGCTTACTTGAAACTACCCTCCTTTTCCACCCCTTCGTTTCTCAAATCCGCTATGCGATTTTAATTTCATTACCGTACTTCCTTCGTTAGGTCTCGAATTCGTGCGACTCTTCGTAGTTTACGGGGTATCTTCTCTTCGTCATCCCCTTTCTCCGCCTCCTCCTCCTCCTTCTCGCAAGCGCCGTACTGGTGATTGTCGGGTGTTACCAGTTTCCACTGCATTTATTCATCGACGATTCTATTTAACGAGGGTAGCATACCGATAGTAATCGCTCGGTGAGTAATCGAACATCTCGAAGTCGAGCCTAAACTTCTCGAAGAGTCTCTCGAGTCTGTCGCGGCTCAGTTGACTGAAGTAGACACTCGAAACGTTCGAGTGATCGCCAAGCGTGTGTCTCCAGCGTGGCGCGATTTTTCCGTCAAAGCCCAGTTTTCCAATTGCGAAGACTTGATCCTCACCGAGAGTCTCGACCTGTCGAACCGATCAGTATTCATGATTACACAAACAAGTATTAGGATTGGCAGTTAATTGAAAAAGATACCGGTATTTGATACTGATTTAATTGCAATCAGTATATACATAGTAAAAATGGGTTCGGACATTTGCGAAGAGGGTTACAAATTTCAAGAAAAAAATGTTTTTTCCCCCTAGGTAATGAACAATTGGGGTGATCATCTTCCACGATTGATTGTTCATAACGGTGTTCTGATCATGTATAAAAAAAGTCGTCAAGCTTGCGTATTAAAAATTGTACGAGTAGTTAAATTATTTTTAAGTTGAAGATATAAAGAGGATAATATTGAAAAAAAACCTCCTACCATTTTTTATATTCGTTCCTGGCGAGTCTTTTTTTACATAATCAGAATACCGTTTGTGAAGAATCAATCGTGCAGAATAAGGATCAAATTTTATATTTCAAAGAAAAAACAAAACGCGTTTTTCAGCGTGTTATTGATGATTTTAGGCCCCTCAATAGACATTTTATATCCTCGGAAATTTATAATTCTTGTTACCGAACCGTTGTCTTAACTAAAAATAAAAATTGTAAAATTATCAAGAAAATAAATTGCGGTACATTGAAAAATAAATAAAGGTTTGTAAAAACTAAAAAAAAATCTTTTATTTCACTCGGTGCCAAAATGGCGGGTTTTTTTCGGAAAACCCCCATTTTCCCCTGTCGGCACGTGCAACCGACTTTTTAACCGGTTATTAACCGCAACTTTAACTGGTTCATCTGGGAATTTTTTCGACCCGCTAATAACTTCAGAACAACCGGCGGCAGCGTCTCTTGCGATGGTTTCATTCGATCCCGACCAGCGTCTCTAGAGCGATGCGGTTTAATTCAACGGTTCAACCGCGTTTTTACCAAGGACTAACCGCTCAAATAAGACCGTCGGCTGTTCTTTT
>JAPYZC010004638.1:0-10009 GCA_030522665.1 Ichneumoninae sp. A BG-2022a | reverse complement strand
TCTGAAAAAATTCATACGTATTCACAAAAATAAACGAATCATTTTCATAAAAAAAAAGTTTTGTTGCCGGGTAATTTGTTAACCAATTAATTTTTTGATTAATTTTTCAATAATATTTTGCAATTATTATTATGGAAAATGAATCTTCTCAGTACCTTTAGTATACATGATTTTTTCAGATTTTTACACCATCAAGAAGTACTTGCAATTTTTTATTATTGTTGTCGAACTTATGCGAAGTCAGCGCGCAGCGAGACTCCCTCCTTAAGATTCTTTCTGATATGACCGGCATTCACCCACTATCTGGGGTTAATTCCTTTGTTCGTTGATAATAAACCCGCAGATGGGATTTATCATCTTCGATGGGAAGCCTCCTGGCAAACTTTCCAGTGGTCGATGAATTCCGAACTTTTCTTATCAGGATGAAGCGCTGCGAATGACGCTAAATTTTTTTTAATTTTTTCTCCCGTAACGCACTCTACGTGTATGTATGGGGGAGAGCGGGGCAAAATGGCATAGCGGGGCAAAACGGGATAATGAGACAAGACACAATTTTCCAATAACTTTTGCATGGTGGCGATAGTGGTACGTGGGGCAAAACGGGTTTGAAAACCCGGATGTATCATTGTCACAAAATGCGGCATCCAAAAATGTTTGGAAAATTGAGTTATGTCCGAACTGTCCCGTTTTGCCCCACTGTGCCATTTTGCCCCGGTCTCCCCTATACGCAGCTGACGATATACGAACATTGTTGTCGGTAGCGTTTGATCGATCAAGGTCTCGATAGGAGTCGGAGAAGCGCGGGGCTTTGCCTTCTCTATTCTCGAACGGGTCTATCAGGATCGTGACACGAGGTCGTAATTCGTCCTTGATGATGTCCTTCAGCAAAGCCCTTACGCTCGCTCTGCGATCCGATATAAAAAAAAATAATAAAAAATTTCCTGAATCATAGGATTTCTCTTTTTTTTATGGCGATTATTCGACTGACGGACAGTTGTGTGTTGAAAACAGGATTGGGAGTTGACGTCAGGCTCGATGCCATGGGAAAACGCCGTGAGACGTTGGGCGGAGATGCAGGACGGTCAAAAAATACTCCTGACGACGCCGAGTGTCCTCGTGGGTTTCAGAGTCGAGGTTTATCGCGCCGAGGGCACGACCCAGTGGTACACGGCTGTTATAGTCGGTTACAACGAGGCAACTAAGGTGACGAAATTAATATTTACTCGAAGTTTATGATGCATTGATAACTGCAATCGACGAAATGAGAAAGCATTAATCAGTTTTTATCGTTGCTTTTGTTTCGCAGGACTTGACGGTGACCGATGACACAGTGCTGGAGGACCACAACGAGGACCCTGGCCTCGTGCAAATGCGTCTCATCGGTGACGGAGGTCAGATACTTCTTGTTTTTTGTTTTTGTTATTCATTCATCGTGCGACTCGTCTGTGGATCTCTATTGATTATTCTTTTTTGTGTTATACCTATCGTTCAGTCGTGGAAAGCATCATGAGAGGCGAAGTCGTCGGAATGACCCCAAGGAGATCAAGATCGTCGACTGGCCTGATGACCCACGCGATCGTTGTTGTGAGTACATTATATATATATATATATATTTTTTTTTTTGCTTCCTCATAGCGGAAGCTTTGTTTTCGTGAAGAAAACATTTTTCGAGATTTTAGTGTCAGAGTACTTAAAATAGACCGAAACATCGAGAAATGTGATTTTTAGCTGAATTCCGGCTGTATGTGTGTGTGTATGTATGTGTGTGACAGACTAACGTCGTTTAAAACGACCATAACTCGGAAACGGTTCGAGATAGCGAGTTGAAATTTGGTACACTAGTAGAGTGGTCACGTATCTTCCCTCGGTGCAATTTTCACGAAGATTGAGGCCTGTTTCGAGATTTCACGCGCTTTTGAAATTTTTGAAAAAAGGTCGTGGTAGCTCTAGCTTTTTTTTTTGTTTAAGTAAAAAAAATATATATATCCGACAAACAGTTTCGAATCGCCCAACGTAGCGACATATCCGATGCGTCCTTCCGCTTTAAATTCCGTAAATCGATGCCGTTGACGTGTTTCCGGTGGCATTCGCGGGTTCTCTCGTAAACTATATTTCACGCAAGTAATTGTGTCGATATGAAAGCGCCGAATTTAGTATATTTCGAATGTGCATTATCTTTGTCGAGTCCCTACACCGCTGTTGTCACGTCGAGAGGTGTGGACCGAAGGATACACTTCCCAAAAAACTTCCGCCCCGAACAGGCACGGAACGTTCTTCCATTTTTCGTTCCTTCGTCGCTCCCGCGAGGTGCTGCGATATTTCTCCGCCGCGAACGCGGCCGCGATGCGACTTTCGATTCGAAAACTTTTCAACAGGGACGCGCCCCCGACGGGCGTCGTAAAGTACAGCAAAAACAACGAGAAGTGGATAACTGGAACAAGCCGTACTATCGCCGGCTATAGTCAAAGAACAAATCCAACTTTCGCCCAACTCTCGAAATAGTATTTCACTCGTTACTGCACCGTTTTGTTCGTGTACTCTACTATAACACAGGTACACCCAAGAAAAATAATTTATTTTACCAGTTCCTCGCAACGAGATATTTAATTATTATTTTTATTTACTTAGTTAAATAAATTTTTTCTTGCGGGGCGCCCGTCGAATACATTGTTATTTGTCTGGGCGTATAGAGTATCACATGTTCGCGCTGCGAGAAAGCGTATAGTGTAATTCACTATGGGAGATGCTCCGCTGAACGCGAATATCGGGCAACTCGACTCGACGGGAGGTCTTGGATCCTCGCCAGCAACTCCAGACTCTCTCAAGTTCATCCGCGGGATTGGCGACGAGGGACGCGAAGAGGGGAACGACAGATAGCCCACGGATAGAACGGTGGCCCCTTTATTTTTTGGCTGTTGCTCGTCGTCCGGAAGCCCGACGACTTTGGGTGGGTTATGCGTCCGGAAAATGATCAAATATACGCGATATTTTTATGGCGGAACGACGACATTTTCGATTCGGGCGGGATTGGATAATAAAGCTCCGTATAACTTTTCTACCCGGACATGAAACTGGAAAAACAACGAATTTGAGTTTCGGCATTTTATTGATGCAAAGAAGAAAAGAGCAACGCGAACCGTCCGATGTAATTATCATAGTCGCCGTCGCATTCAATTGTTTGCGGGACTCACAGTGAAAGCTCATTTACCACCGAAACTCCCCCTGGCTCATAGCGTGCACGTGTGTTACGAGAGAAAACAGAGAACGAAGAGCAAAAATACACAGAAAATAAGTAAGGGACGCAGGGAATCGAGAACAACATACAGAGAGGAGAAAGTGAAAGGAAACTTTGCAGGGAGAGTGAGAGAAAATGTAGTGATGCGCACGCTGCAAAATATAGAGAACGGAGGAGGAGGAGGCGGAGAAAAATAAAAGAGTTCAGGAGAGACAGTGAGATTGACTCGAGGAAGCAGCTTCGGAGGGTGGGGTTCCCCTCGCCCCTCGTGGGGCAAAGTCGTGTCTGGGGGTTGAACGAAAAAGAGGGAAAGAGGAAAGGAGAACGCGCCGACAGCGGTGAATCGAACGACAGAGTTGCAACGCCGGGTTTGCCGGGGTCGCAAAACACCCCTCCGTGACTCTACATTCCACGATAAAAGGGAGTTCGACGTGGGTGTATGGGCGCGCGCGGCCGCGCGCGTGCGTGTGTGTGTGTAAGTAAAACCGACGGGACAAGGGTAGGGTACGGCGCCGCGCCGGTCCGTAGCTGTATTGATTCGCCGGCGGTGAGGCGAGCCAAGGGGGTGGAAAAGGACGAGAGGGAGAGTCACACATCCCCTTTGGCCGGGCTAACGCGAATCGGCCACCGTTCTCAAACCTCCAGCTTCGAACCTTCTCTCGCTCTCTCGTGCTTTCCCGCTCCAGCTTTCGTCGAATCCTCTCCCTCCTCTCCCAACTCCCCTGGCCAGCGCCGCCAACCCTTCCCCGTTGTCTCGTGCTCGGTTCGTGTTTACATCCGCGAACTAATAGCTCTCCGCACACGGCAGCTCGTCGATCCTTTTCCGTTCGTTAATTCGCTTCGCCCTCTCTTTCGCTCTGTTCCACGTCGTGGCTCCTCGCTACTCCCTCGCTACACGTTCCGGAATTCGCTGCTTCGCCGGCGAACCGTCCCTGTGTTAGTGTGTTTATACATAACACGGAATGTAGCGGTGCTTTATGCACGGTGTACATGGAAAGTGGCGCAGACCCCCGCCAGGAGTCGTCGGGACTATTGTATATTTACTGTACGATCCGCGGACGGTACGATTCCTTCGAAATTCCCTCGCACGGCGAATAAACATCACATTGTGTGAATATCGCGCTGTTGAATTTTTTTTTCTTCCTAAATTAATATACAAAAGTCTAAAGATTTAAAAAATTCAGAAACGCGTATATTAATACATTAAATCATCGAGTAATTAAATAGTTCCGAAAAGTTTGGTTTTTACATCGGTCCTTATATTTTCGATACAGTGAAAAAAAAAAAAACATAACTTGTCAGAGGGGTTCGAACTTCGTTCGAAGGGTGTCTCCATCGTCCGCAGCACCCAGAGAAAGTAATATCGGAGTGCCAGTAACCCTTCTCTCCCTCTCTTTCCCAGTCGCTATGCGCGTTCTGAGGTGACAGTGTTGACGGGCTCCCGAGAATCGCCGGAGTAGTCTGTTTTATGACCATCTATAGATATGCGTTATACAATATTACACAATAGGTCGTCGGCGTACGCACCGGCTCCCTTTCTCTTTCTCCTTTTCATTCTTCCTTTCGTTCGTTGCGAACGTATACACAATGTTCTGTCTGTGTGTGTCTGTGTGTCTCTGTGTGTGTATGTGTTTGTGTTTATAGGCGCAAGGGTGCCGTGTGTATTACCGAACCGAGGGCCTCGTTCCATGCTCGAGTGACGCGAGCAGATGAGACGACTCAACTCATCCCACCTGTTTGTGCAGTGGTTTCCCCTATCTTCTATCCCCCCCCCCCCCCCCCCCCCTCCGACGAGAGTTTGACTTGGGAGAACCAAGTTCACGGTTGCTCGAACTCGTCGAAAACGACGAGTGGCCTATCTCCACCTGTCTACTGCAAATGTACCGGATAAGATAAATATTCTCTACGATATAATTGTCGAGGGGATACACGAATCTCTCGACCGCTGTTATCGATGAGCGTATGTACATTATGTACATGTACTTTGTATATGAAGCTTTAGCGAACGTACGATAGGTATTCAGCGTTCCACCCACACAGAGTCTCGGTAGAGATTATCGATTACCAATAAATTCCGCATGGCCGTATCTGGCAAAGCGTAAATAAAGGTAGCCGTTTAGTTCACGGCTCGACGATCGACAATGGATTTCCGCAACCGCCACCCCGTGGTATTACCATTGCGCCCGTCTCCACTTTCGAGCTTTGCGTTTATATCTGCTGGCATTTGCCTACTGCACGGACGTAAAGCTATACGAGCTCTTCGACTGCTGCTGCTTTTCCGGACTATTATACCGCGCGCGTGCCGCCGCGTCGGCTATTCTGTGCTCCACGATAACGTACGAGGCTTTTATAGGGTAAGCGGGGCAAAACGACCTATCTTTTTCATTATTCATACAGATTATTCAGATACCGATCGAGTCGGTCATCGATTCCACGAGCGCAAAATTCACCGATGTTACGTCGAATCCACCGACACAACGTCGCGAGCTATCGGATTGGCCAGGTGCCATGATATTCCACAAGTACGTATCGACGACTTAACGGCACGGAAGCCTACCGGCGCATAACCATCACCGTTCTGGATTTAGCCCAATAACGTATACGTAGCCTATAAAAAAATCTAGCGTCACGGTTAATCGTTATCGACTATCGGTGAGCGCTGGCCCACTCGCATTAATTCTCAAGCTTCCGCGATGCAAGTACATTTCCTTCGATCCCTGATAACCCTTCGTTACGGCGTGTTCCGGGGCCTTGCGAAACTAACCGAACGACGGTTGTATCAACCAGTCAGGACAGTCGGCGCCCCCGTAATTGAAACGTCCATCGTGCCGCGCCGCTGCTCGTTAGCATGTGTACTTGGCACTATTTAGATTCCAGACTCGTTCGTGCAGTAGGCGTAGAGCGCGACAACCGTCGCAGAACCAGCGAGAGCCGAAACTGCCAGTGGCAATTCGCTCTCCAGCGACCCAACGTACTTACGGTCGTCTGACCACGCCTATAAAACTTGATAATCTGAGACCGCCGAGAATCTCGGCTTACTTCCGTCGAGTCGGGATAGTAGAGCGTTGCGTTTATCTCTCGCAACGTCTCTCCGTCTTTTACTGCTCTTTTATGGTAAAAAATATATATAAAAAGGATGAGGCAAGGCGGAACGCGTAGCCGTGCAGCGCGGCACGGGAAAACTGCTGCGTCGAACGCCGACGAGCCGATTCGTGCTGAGGTGTAGCCTCTATCAACGTTCGCGCGGGTTCGTGTTGCCGAGCGGAGGAGCGAAACGACGAAACGGCGGCGCGCGGGAGGACGCCGACCGTTGCGAGTCACGAGCGCTCCCGGCGGAGGCGACGGTAGCGGACGTGGAGGGATGACGCCCCAGCGTCCCGACAACGGCGCGCGAGGCGTCGCGGGGCGGGAGGGCGGGAGGGCGGGAGGGCAAGGGAACGGCGAGCGGCAAAGCCTTCTGGTCCACCAGTAGACGGCAGCACTGCGGCCCGCGCGTATCGCAGTTCGCGTCCGACACTGTACGAGACTCTATCCACAAACTCGATCCCCACGGGCATACGGGCCGTTACCAAAGGCATTTCACAGGGAACAAAAAAAACAGGGGTGGGCCGACTGACAAAAGGGAGAGGAGAATAATTCTTGGTCGTCGCGTCGAGAATTTAAATCTCGAGGGGCCCCTGCGAACGTCGGTGTGCTCCGTGAGACAAATAAATGGATAAATAGAGCGGATATATGTGCGCGCGCGCGTTTGACACTGTTACGTTTCTCGTCCCCGCGAGTGCAGCGCGATAGACAATAAAAAATAATTAAAATATAAAAGATTCTACGATACAAGTGGTGGTCTCGTCGATCGTGCTCTGAGCGTTTCTCGATCCCATTGTCGACGGGCGGGCTTGGCACTTCGGCGAAAGGAATTGTACTACCTTCCACGGCCATTTTTTATCGGTTCCACAGTAGAGCACATTGTCGACAGAGGAAAACTGTGCCGGCTTTGCGATAAAACACTACCGTATAACAAAAACTACAAATATTTTCATCTTATATTAATGAAAACAACAACAGTAATAATAAAAAAATAACAGTTAGAATATCAAAGGGAAACGCTCGTTTGCAGAGTCCGATATAAATATCAAGGAGATACGCGTGTACAGTACGATAGCGCGGATAATAGCGGGAGTGTGGTGCCAGCCGGATATTGCCGGTGCTTATCCGAGCACAAGTGTGATGGTGATTACGCCGAGTCAGTGAAAGCCCCCGGGCTGACCCTCGTTGACCCTCCGCTGATAATCGGCGAGTGTTAAATTGTCCCCTCGCCCCCTCCCTGGTGCGAGACTGGTGCGAACGGGAGAGCGAAACAGAGAAGATTCCTCGTCGACAGTGGTGACCGTCTCTCGTCAGAGTAAGTCATTATAATAGCGCACGTTCGAGCGTCCCACTCTCCAGGGCCGCAATCGCTCAATCAATCACTCGGGGCGCAGCGAGGCAGCTGCCCCCTCTGTGTTACAATAACTCCGGTAAACTTCCCACGGCGACGATACCGTCTTGCGATCGATTAATCCACGTACTCGCCGGTACAGAAATAAATTGAGGTTTAAAAAAAAAAGAAAAAAAAACTAATTAATCGAACGGGGCTATGAAAATACAATTATCATTATCCATCGCGAGCCGAGTTTCGAATCGGATGAGGAAGGGAAAAAGAATGTAAAGAGCGTACAGCTTCGAAATCCATTATTCGAGAAGCTACGCGAAAGGATTGAAAGGACACGAGGACTCGAGAGGGATACATGGTAGGGGCGTAGTGGGGAGGGGGAGCAGTGAACGGAGAACAGAGCTGCCCTCATCCCATTCCAGGGCGTATTGTTGGGCGATCGGGGGGAAAAGGCCTCCGTGGGAGTAGGGAGAAACGGAAGGGAAAATGAATTCCCGTGCCGGCATACACAGTCGGGATAACCCGGTACGATCGATCGCGGGGCTATATCTGCCGCGCGGTGGCTACGTTGTTACGCCGCTGTTGGCCGCTCGGCGAAATCGTCGGATATACGACTGGCGTGTTTACGCACGGCCGTGCCCAAATACTAAAAAAAAAAGTTTTTTGTTTAAATTATTTTTACACAGTAAAGGAGAGAGCGAGAAGTGAATCAATGCCTTTCGGGAATTTTATTTCACAAGGAAATCGTTTCTGTTCGTTTTCCCGATTTCGCTTTAATTCCTTCATTCTCTCAATCGACCGCCTCAACATCCGCGATATGAATCTTCCACTAGCTGGGACAAAGTTGGCACGAAATTATTCAACAGTCGCACGGGGAGCTGTGGCGCAGGAATAATTGATGCCGAGATATTTATAGAGAACGCATACCGTAGACTGAATGTCCGTTGAGCCGTTCAATAACTCTGAATATATATAGGTGTGTGTATATATATATACACACACACTATTTGATCGAATAAAAAATCCTGGAAGGCTCAGCGACAAGTCAGTCAACTGCTCGTGCATTTAATTCATTGAGGCTTTTTCCATCTTTATAAAATCCGGAGTAATAATCGGTTTATTTTTCGATAAAAACTATGCACACAGCTAATGTGAACTTGATATCTTTGATGGATTGGGAAAATTTGCAATTCAGCTGAGTCATGTTTTCAAGTAAAGTATTTTTATTCTTTTCACATTATGTATCTCCCAACACCATGCAGTCGAGCGAGGCTTACTTTTTTATTTTCTCTTATCTATCCTCACTGAGTCAGCGTCGCCTTGCGTTTGTTCGTACGTTATTTGGAACATGTATGTGTGTAGCACATACATAGGTCGCGGTTGGTATCGTTTTTTTTCTCTAAAATTTCCGACTCATTTATCCTCACTAATTACAGGATACATTAAGGAATAACAATAAATATTTTGTGGTCAAACTGAACTCGTTTATTTGTGTTATTTGCAGCCACGACCTGGACGCCGACCACGAGGACGTCCAGGAAACAATTCTCAGCTCCAACCTTCCTCGGGTGCCCACAGCCCGGTGTCCCAGCAGCTCGAAAAAGGTTAGTTTCATTTATATATATTTTTAAAAAACCACTGTTATTAAAAATTACGAATCAAGGCAACAGAGCGAGAGACCTCGAGAACGGTAAACTTGCGCTGGCACGGATACGTGCCGAGAGATAAATTGTCCCGACTTGACGAATCCCAGAGGCTAATGGAAGCTTATCACAGCCGGCGTTCCATTTTCCAATATATATCGCTCGATATACACGTTTCCCATTATGCCTCGAAAACAAGTGCTTTTCTCAGTGTACCCTTAGAGCAATATATCTATCGACCACACTGGATTCTTCAACGCGCCAGGCGTGATGCCCTGTTAATTCGTTTGCGGACACCGCGCTTCCGTAGTACGAACGATAAATTATGAAAGCACAGTGTTTTAAGATTATTATTTTACTTTTTTTTGCAATTGAATCAATTTATCAATAACGCCGGAGCTTCGCGTTGCGACAAATGCTGTAATGGCATTAATCATTTCGAGAATAGAATACACCTGCGATATACATACAAAAATCTGTTTCATTCATGAACCGGCCTCGTCCTCTCGATTCGAAACCCGGATTATTCACTCCGACATCCCTCCGAGTTTAGCTCCCGGCGATCCGCAACGGTCGTCGTCGTCGTCGTCGTGAGAGAGATGAGGAGCGCATTAGCATCGTGGAACGAGCTAAACGAGATCGAGCGAAGAAGCGCGGTCTCGGCAAATAAACGAGAGAACGAACGGCGTAAAGGGGGTGAAA
>JAPYZC010004637.1:0-10010 GCA_030522665.1 Ichneumoninae sp. A BG-2022a | reverse complement strand
TGATACACTTTACCGAGGGACATAGTGATTCTTGATGGTTCTTAGTCTTCAGCGCCCAAGCTAGGCTCAGCGCCCTCAAGTTCTGCGTCGGTGTTCCTGAACGATACACTTAACCGACCGACTCAGTGACTCTCGATGCTTCTCAGTCTTTATCTCAACTCTCAGTCTCAAGTTCTGCGCCGGTCTTCCCGGATGATCGGACACCGCTTTCCCCCTCGCCGTTTTCCTGGAGCTCGTATCAGAAGAGTTTTCCCTAGGCCAACTGCATCGCAGAGGCAGCATCGTCGGGCCCGTCCTCGAGATCGCGTACACGTTCCACGGGGAAAGAGAAAGAGCCCGGCCGGCGAGCCAGGAACTTGCGAGCGTAGAACAAGCCGGCGGCGACCGTGAGTCCGCGCTATCAGCGATGTCGCGGTGTATAATTTTCAAGAAACGCTACTGCGCCGCGTTACCGTTAGGTATCTCGTTAAGGGTCAAGCGAGAGGGACAATTGAAAAATGCTCCGAGGCTCTGCTGGCCGGCTGCCGCTGTTGCTGCCGCTTTTATCAACATATCTCTAACTAGTGCCGAACGGCACCTAGGCCGTACATTGTCTTTTCCACTGCATCGCGCTGCCACGGAGCAGGGGGGAGATGCGCCGTTGTAACTCGCCGTGATTAACGAGCGACCAGTTAAATTTATCGTTTAGTGCGCTGATGGGAGAGAGAGAACTTGGCGCTGGTCAGGTTAGCGCGGGGTCACTCGGCGTCAACGTACCCGTCTCGCTGCATTAGAATCTTTCCTCTCCTTCGTTCCGAACCCCCCATGGCACTTCCAACAAATTGCCGATCAACCGTATTCGCACCGTGCAAATATCGCAAATTCATCGGTGGTGGGGAAAAAGTCGAAGCGACCCACCGGACACGCGAATCAAACGCGTGTGCGTGATCGATGTGGGCGTGAATGGCGAGTGTAAGTCGAAGCGGATCAAAGAGCACACGGAGGAGCGTGTGGCCGCTCGGGCACTCTTGATTTCGTACACATGTACGCTGGTCTGTATAACGATTAATCAACGTAATACGTCTGTAATCGAGGCCGACACTCCATTACGATTATTTCCCGTGTAGCCGCATTCGCAACGCTAATATAAAATTAATAAACCGTTTAATCACAAACTGGGTGGCGCGCATCGGGTGGCCCGGTCGAGCTCGCCGGAGTTTCGCTTTCCTTCCCCGCGACTCGTACATCGCTTCGTATCGTGTCGATTCCGTTGCACGGCGAATACACCCGTTCGATCGTGTATTACATACACCGAAAGGCTGTTCCGATGGGTTTCTACAACTGTCGTGGAGCATGACGACACACGCCGCGCGCATGCGCGCCGAACCCTCCGTACTTATCACTGCGCCTCGCAATGTAAGGAACCAATCTGTTTTTTTTTATCAGTCTTAATTAAACTAGTTATCGTATTTTTGGTTCCTCATGAAGGAAGCTTTATTTTGATGAAAAACAAAAATTTAGAGATTTTAATGAAAACGTGTTCAGAATGTTCCAAATCATCGAAAAATTACATTAAAAAAATGTCTGGATTGATGTGCGTGTGTGCCAGGCCTGCAAAATTCAAACGTCTATAACTCAAGAACGGTTTTATCAATCAGGTTGAAATTTGTCACGCATGTAGAGCGGTTGGGTGCCTGTGTTCGTTACAATTTAGGCAATAATTGAAACATTCGTTCAGATTTTATAAGGTTTTGAAATTTTTGAAAAAAGTGTGTTCGCGTTCTAGCTTTCGAAAATGTTGACTTATCCTACTGAAACTCTCTACAGAAGTAGACCAACATCAAGCAATGTTCGCTATTGAATTTGGTAAGAATCGGTCGAGGGGTCTCGTTTTTGTGACATTTTCAATGTTTCCAAAAATATATAATATGCACTCTGACTTTATAATTTTGTACACATTTGCCTAAAAAATTCGACATAAATTAATGAACCTATTTTTTTTTTTTTCATGGAATGCGATGCGTCACTTATTTAAATGCAGCTCGTGGATATTTCTCCGCGGGTACAAAGATGCGCGGCCGCGGTGTGGATGGATCATCTCCAGTTCTGGATGATCGAGAATCACCGTTTTTTTTTCTTTCGTTACCCACACCGTAATGATTTTAATGACAATGTGTCGAACGGAGGGAGGGTTGAATTTATTTTTGACGACTGAAACATTCGTGATGATGTGAAACGAATGAGCGGGAGAAGCGTGTTAGGGGGGCGAGGGAGGGGCCGGGCAGTAAGGGAAGGTATAGGGACTCGCAGAGACGAACGAGCGGCGATCAGATGGGCGGTGGCCATTACTCACATCGCCATGAGATGTCAGCCGGGCTGGGTGTTGTTATTAATTAAATGTCTGACTGATAGGCATCAAGCCTGCACACGAAATATCTCGATGCATGGGCATCCTTCCTATTAGATATCATTTGTCTCCGCTACCGGATATTTCTCCACCTTTTATAGCGCCGATCTCCCGAGCCCGCGAGCCTGCGTGCGCGCGCGCGCTCTCGCTCGTTTATTCGTTATCCCGAGATTTATTATTCTCTATTCAGTATGGGTTTCAACCTTGCCGTTCACCGTTTCGATTCGTCCCACGTATCGCTCGAAGCTTCTTCGGCTCTCTCCTCGCGGATATATTTCATGATAGGCGAGGGATGCGTTCGTTTTTTTGGAAAATGTCGGGTCTCGGTGCCGGGGTCGGTACCGAGGTCGCAGACTTTTTTTGACGATGGAACTTCGGAAAAATCATGGCCCGACAGGCGAAACGGTCGCGCGGGATAAGGTTATAGTACCGACGCTTGGACACGTCCCGGTCGTCGGACACTCCTATGATTTGATTTATTCCGAATAAAGATATTAAACATTTATCAAAATAGTCTCTCAAATAAAAGAACAAAAAATCGGAAATAATTTAATCATGTGAGCCAAGTAGTGGTATATATATTTATATATAAATGTGGATATATATGATTTTTAAAAATACGAAAAAGTAATTATATTTACACATCAAGCTATTGTACACTGAGATGGCGCACAAAAACTTGGTGGGACGGTTTTTTTTTTACAATTTATTAAAAATTTAACAGTATTAGAAATCTTATTTGATACTTGTAATCGTATCTACGGGGTAAGTAAATAAAGTATCGGGCTAAAGAATCTGTTGAAATATATCGGTAAAAATGTCCATAAAAATCTAGACGCCGATTTTGAAAATCACGTTTCGAGAAAAAAGGGGAACAACAATATATTTTGCTGCGCCAGCAAACATTTTACAGTGCCAGCAAACATTTTGTTGCATCGGCAAATATTTTGCTGTGGCAGCAAATATTTTATTGTAACAACCAAATATTTTTGCTGCCACAATATATTATTAATGATCTACATTTTGTTCGAGAAACAGAACCACTTTTCTGCGTGCTCTGCCACTTTCCGCATAACGGTCTCCAACTTTCGTAATTTGTTGAATTTCGACATAAAAATTTTACAGAATATTCTTGACAACGTAAACTATTAGGAAAAAAGAAGATTGAACGTCAGAAATTTAACTGTGGCCTAAGTCCTTATTGTGCCATTTGGACTTTGGTACCGGAGTTCCTTGTCGAGCACGGGGAGGCAACACCGTTGGGCATGTTTCGCCGGAGATTGAAAAAGAATACCGTGAGCATGATGCACGCGTCACGGCCGAGGTGTTTCAGTTGTACTTCGACACGGCGATAGTGGCAGCGCTGGCTCCGTTTATCCGCCGCGGCCACAGGCGAGAACGGCCTCGGTTCGTATTTCCACGTCCTGGACTATTGTTGCTGACTTGAAACCGTGGTGTTTTGCCACGCTCTGCGAAAAGAAAAGAAGAAAAACGAGAGGGCGGTGCATCCTGCATGAACAATGATTCGCTGTGTACGTAACCACCTCGAAGAGAATCCGTGGAAATGTATCGCGCACGTAACTTTTGAGTCTCAGAGGTTGCGACAACCCAGGTGGGTTTCCGCTGTAACTGAAAATAATGGTACATAGCCGGCTCCGCTCTGACTGCTGTACGCCGAAACGCCATATCGATCCTTCTCCGACCAACGGAGGTAACCAGAGCGAAGTCGACGGTCTTTCGAGCACTAATAAGCACTGAGTAATGCTACTAAGCCATTGCTCAGAAGAGAAAGATTAAAAAATATCTGTGAAGTGACATCCGGTTTAAAAATTTCACTTTTCGACTGGAAGTGACATCATAAGAGAAATTGACATTTCCTGCTTCGAAGTGTCACTTCCTGTTTTGAAGTGTCACTTCCTGTTTTGAAATGTCACTTCCTGTTTTGAAATGTCACTTTCTGGATTGAAACGTCACTTCCTGGTGTAAAATGTCATTTCCGGTTTTGAAATGTCACTACTTATTTTGAAATGCCACTTTCTGTTTGATTTGAAAAAAATAAGACTCAAACTTTTCCCTAATGACGTCACTTCCGGTCGAAAGCAAGATTTAGAATCCGGGTTTTTCCCGTATGACGTCACTTTCCGCCGGAAAACTGCGTTTTTAAAACCGGAAGTTATGTTTTTCCCTATGGCGTCACGTCCGACTGAAAACGGATATTTTAAAACCGGAAGTCGTGTTTTTTCCTGTGACGTTTCACTTCCGGTCAAACGTTAATATTTTCAATCTGGAAGTGAAATTTTTCCGGAAGACACAATTTCCGGTCGAAAAATGAGATTTTCGAACCAGAAGTACCAGCGACGGTTCCCGCGCCGACGGTTAAATCTCACCTGAGAAGGCTCGCGAAGAAATTGTCCTACAGCTGCGCTGTTTGTTTCTTGCGTGGGTCGTCTTCGTCATATCCGTGTATCGCATTATCGCAGTAGCATTCGGTTTGTACCGCGGCTCGTGGACATCCATAATCGTGGCTTCTCACGGTACCGAAGAAGAGGAAAACCGATCGTGCAGAATGTCCGCAGCGTTTTACTTGACAGATACACACTACTTATTAATATTAATGAATGGGATATCTTATAAGTTGAGGCTGATTTATGTCGCCAAGTGGCTACGCCAATGGCCCGGGCCTGTTGCATCGTCATAAATCTTTTGGCGTGGCGGGTTAAAAGTGGTTTCGATTCGTTACTTGTATTTTTAGCGAGTCCTTCGCTCTTGACAAGCCCTCATTTTGCGGGCATGCCTCCTCCTCCCCCAGCGGATCGCTCCGCAGGGCCCCCTTTCAACCATCGCGTCCCCGCCACTTGTGATACGCGCCGAAAACGAGTTTGAAATTGTTGCCCCTGTCTTCTAAAATTCCCTTTAATGCCCTTAAGTGGGCCAGCGCTTCGTCGGACCCCCGTCGAATTTTGCCTCATGAAAAATGATGATAGTACGGCGCTGCTAATTATCGTCCAATCTACGGTATTTTCTTTTTTTTATTATTTTTTTCCCCCCGAGAACTATAATCCGCGTGTACCTACTTTAGGATCGCATGTATAATCAAACAATGTGATTGGACAGGGATGCAACAATATTATAAATCATCGTCTCGTAACTGCGGTTATTTTAGTTGCCGGACGATTGCTCTTAATTCCGCGAATCAATCACACTTTTATTGATAGCGCAAGAAGTTATAAAACAATGAAAAAATAACATAAAAATTAATCCGTTTTGCGCCGTTACCCAGCGAGCATGTACCCTCGACATTTGCATCGCGAGATCCCGGGACCAATCCGATTACGAAGAGCCCCGCTTCGCGCATGTATGCGTCGGTATTTACGTTTTCTTTTTTCGACGTGCGGGCGCCCTGAGCATCATTTGCCCTTAACTTATTCCTGTATCCATCCTGATCGCACGTTAATCCCATCGATCAATTTCGTTCGGACATCGAACATGTGACGCGAGCCCGGTGGATTCTAGTCCCGTGTTTTTTTTTTTTTTTTTTTAATCGATCCATCAATTTTTTTTCTACTATCGAAAGGTCTCCTGTCATAACGAGGCTGTAGTATTTTAATGTGTGTTGAGAGTGTCTGATGCTTCGCACGGTAAATTAATTAAAAAATAAAGAATGAAAAAATGAAGAAGCAAAACAACCGTCAACAGAGAGGAAAAGATAAGCGGGACACGCGCGAGTACGTGTATCCGTTGATAAGTTTGGTGGAGCATATGAGGGGTCATTGTCAAACAGCATTGGCTTTCGCTCAGATAAAACCGTTTATATTCCCATGAGCGCACCGGCCAATTAGCAAAATGCGATGGCATTAATGGAATGCCCGGTAAGGACGTATCCTTCGGTCGCGGGCAAATGAAAACGTAGGTCGTTGATTGTCTGGCACGAGGGAATGGCTGTAAAAAGTGAACATTCCTCTATAACAGCGTAGAGGGACGTGGAGCGTCAATCCGGTGAGCGCCGAGAGCTCTCGTCTTCACGCATCGTTTGCCACCCATTTACTGTTTCTACTGTACTGTACCGCTCATTGTTACGTCGTCTCTGTACATTCACCGTCCAGAATCATTTTCGATTCGAACCTTTCAATTTGTACCGTAAAAGTGGTGAATGTCGCTCGGCCCCCATTAGCAAGCGAATCAATGATAAATTGTCCGGGCTGTATTCACCACTTTTACCTTATGTACCTTTCATGAATAAAAAAGTGAAAAAAAAAATGAAGGCAACGAAAAAAACGTTGAAAATTGAAATTTTCATGTCGCTTCCTCGTAAAGTTGAAAATTGGAATTTTCATATCGCTTCATCATAAAAATTGAAAATGGAAATTTTTATATTGCTTCCTCATAAAAGATGAACATGAAAATTTTCATATAGCTTCCATATAATGTTCCTTTATTCGCGAAGCTTCTTTTATGAAAAAGCATTTTCTATATTTTTAGTTTTCTCACACACACATACATTTGGACGTCTTTTCCGAATGTGATTGTTCGATGTCTTGGAACATTCTGAACACGTTTTCATTAAAATCTCGTTTTTTTCAACAAAACAAACAAAGCTTGCTCTATGATGAAGCAAAAGCCAAAAACGAAAAAAAATGAATAAAACCAGCGTTTACAAAATGTTCCTGAGCGCCGTTGCCGCTAGTACAGCAAAGACGACCGTGTAAGGTGAAATGACCTTATCACTTAAATCTCGAAACAGGCAATAAAACTCGTTAGATCAAAGATACGGCGGCACTCTGCGGATGTTGAATCGATAAAGATACTCGAACTCCGAACAATCTTAATTTACCAATATGAACATCGCGCTTTTCATATCAAGTGAAATCTCAGTGAGCGTATATCGGGTTACTACTCCGTGGAGGTAGCGGATATGTCCCGTTGCACGGTGTAGGGAACCGAATATATCCCATGAATATTCATAACGTAACAGGATTACTATTACAGATACAACAGAGATTAAATGCCACCCGATGTACCAGCCGAATAAACGAATACATTAGCTCTGAGTAAAAAAAAAATCATTATTGCGACCGTCTTGCGATATGAATTAATCGATTTGAATGAAATGCCGTTACCGTCAGTCGGTAAACATATTTGGAACAAGATTTTTATGCCCAGTATAGATATTGAATCGACAAGTGCAAAGTCAGAATACGAAGATTCGTAAAAATAATTTTGTTAAATAAATGACGAACTCGTTTGTTCACCCTTAAAAATACAAACCTGTCCATTTATTTCCTGTTGGTTTGTACTTTTGTTTGTAAAACTTAATTAATTAACTCTTAACGAGTAGATATCGAATCGACGAGATACTTCCATCGGACGCGCCAAGTCACAAAAACATACACAAAAAAAAATATCAATGATTCAAGTAAAATTGGTTCGCAGGCTGCCAGAAAAAAATGGTTATTTCAATTCTACTTTCAATTTCGATAACATGTCACCATGACAGTCTGGTCCTCGTTGCTTCAATATCATACGCAATCATAAGAACTGAAGTTTAAACAAATTTAAATCGCAGCACTCAAGCGATTTTTTTGTCAGTCTACGAATTACCAATTTCCAATGAAGCGCCATTGCGGCCAATCGCTACCCGCATCCGCGACGCGACTTCCGTGCCAAGTGCCTTCGCTCAACTCCCAGATATGGAATCGACGACGTCCATCCGACGCGCCAACTCGAGTGCATCGCGCGTAAGCCCCGTCCGTCGTCGGTCGAATGACAAATTCAATGTTCCCGATATCTTTCGTTCGACGGGTCACACATTAATGCCGTCGGCGATCGGCGGGTTTACCGAAGGGTACGGCGAACCCCACCGGCGTAAGCTAGAAGTTCGGTGTCCGCGGATCTTCCACTGTATCTCGTTGGAGAACGGCGTGTAGAAGGGGCCCCCGCAATGTTCGACAGTGAATCTCCCGCGGTCCTCCGGTTCTCGCTCGCCCGGACGGTTCCACCGCCTTCCGCCTGACCGATCGATCACAAAACGAAGACGGCCCGATAGGACGGTCCGCTATCGAGAGAGACGGTCCATCGACAAATTGACTAATCGGGTGAAGTCGCCGGGAAGAAGAGAGATGCCCAGCGAGAGGTAAGCAGAGAAGGAAGAGACGCGGCCTGTCTCCCCCGCCCCCGAATCGACCACCCCCAAACCCCCGGGGTCCGGTACCCTCTTCACTTCGGATACCGCTTATGACGCTATCTGACCATCGTCCGACCGCAGACGTGGACTAAGCTCACGTGACATAAATACCATATTAGTTCGTCTCGAAATATGCCAACCTTTGGGCGGAGGGCTCACGAAATATAAAAAAGACACCAAATAAAGAACTGCCGTATCGAAGGACCGGGTGAAATCTAGCACGATCTGTGAGCCGAGGCTGTCCGAATTATCGAGCGTGCCCCGAGTCTATATTCGTCGGTAACCAGAGGTGACATTAATTATAGGCAATAATGTTCAGTCATTCGTGCCGAACGGGTATGACACTCGGTTTCACCGAGGCTACTGTCGCTGATGAGCTCGCTGGCCGAAGCTTGACGGAGCCAGGGTAACGATCGCGGGCTTACGTAATGAGGCCCTCGAGACTCCAATTTGGAACGGGCCACTGGTAGGGTTTGTTCGAGCCGGCACTCCTCTCCGTTAGTACGTCATAAACAGCGCGTTAAGCCACGATGCTCTACACGAGGTAATGTCGAGATTACGCGAGAGGCGCACTTCGCACTGTGAGATAAGCCGACCGACTCTGTACAGCCGCTTCGCTGTTGAGCATTCGGAACATCAACGAATTTAAATCCCGCTCTCCGCAATGCACCCCCCACCCGCTCGTGTTCGGATACAGATATACACGGAGTATCGTGCATAAGTTATCCCCAATCCCCACGTATGTGCACACTCGGTGTTCTAATTTTTCACACCTTCGCCTCTCGGTGCTTACGCGGGAAAAATTAATGAGTAGCGAGCCTTTGATAATCGGGAAAGCACGGTTTGGAAATAAAGTACTCGTGCCGAAAAGAATATACAGTGCGTGAAATAGTGTGTACGCTAGGTGGTGTAGTTGAAGGTTTGAACACCCAGAAAAGTAATTTATTTGACGGCCACCGTTTATTTAGATTAAGTAAAATATTTTTCATCACTCGGTGCGGAAATGGCCACTTTTTCGCCTGCGTAAAACCGCCATTTTCGCAACTCGTGGAGTAATGTACTATATTTAAATTAAGTAAATAGTTACTTACATGAAATAAACATTTATTTAAATCAAATAAATATTTTACTTAAACCAAACCAAACCAAAACCAAAAATAGATAGTTAACTTCGAACTATCAGTCAGTGAGTTCAAAGCAGCTGTTGGGCGGCGAATTCTCATCTTTGAGTGATTTTATTTCAAAATAATCGAGCAACCAAAGGCAAATAACCGGTATGGTGATTATTAACGTTAAAATGAACTAATGAAATATATTTTGTCTATTTTATATTAAGATGCGAAGTGGTGATATTATTCAAATTGTAGAGATACTTTCATAATTTACCAATTTACTGATGTATTTTTAATATTGTATGTAGTAAAAGGGTTTATCCCGTAAACT
>JAPYZC010004636.1:0-12699 GCA_030522665.1 Ichneumoninae sp. A BG-2022a | reverse complement strand
ATGATTGAAGTCCGAATAAATGTGTAATACTTTTATTGTAATGAGCGTGAATGAAGGAGAGTGCGCGTCTAACAGCTCCGGGACTCTGAGATGAACTGAAGAAAGGGCCTGACGGAAGCAGAGGCCTCGCCTATTGCTACGCGCGACAAAGTATTCTTACGCGCTGATAAGACGGCCGCTGCTCGCAGGTGGCGGGCGCAGCGGCTGGACCGTTACCGTGAGAGCGTGAACGTTCGCACGGAAGGTGCTGACTGCACAAAGATTAGCAAGAATCCAGATAAGAATATTAACTTGAGTTTCCTGCGCCAAATATACTAACTCAAAATACGGGACCGTCACACCCGTCTTCGCCGCATCCGCATGATTCCTCGGTTCGAGTCTCGGGTACATAAATTCGCGAAACAAGCGCGTTCTTCTTCGCGATTACGGGTGAGAGAAGTCGGTTCTCTCGCCGGCGCGATCGCGGATCTTCGACGATCGCGAAATAACACCACCGACCGGCAGCAGAAAATTCTGTCTGGCCGGGAGACGACGGCGCTCATGGCCCAAGCAACTTCAGCTGGTTCACCTCCGAAGCCGTAAGAGGATGAAACCACGATGGAGAAAATCGCGGTGAATTGCTGCTCGCCGATGCCGCCAACTGCCGGAGCCAGCGGAGCTGCATCGGGCTTGTTTATTCCAGGAAATGCTTCCACGCCGATTTGTTAAGCAATTGTTGGCCCCCGGGATGGCCACTCTCGTCGCGGCTCAGCACCATCGGTGCATAGCCGGTGGCTCGGCAATGCTGCAGCGACGGGTAAAACCGTGCTGGATGCACGCTGGGAACCTCGGGCGTGCTATGAGTGAGGCTGTTGAATAATACAATATGTCTAAACTACCGCCGTTACTCCTCCGCTCCGTTCCCTCTCGCACCTCCCATACTATCGTACCAACTCGCGAACGTATCTGCCCACGTACGTGCCGCGTACGATATTTCTTCCTGCGTTGTGTACGCTCATACTCGCGCGGTACCCCCTTGCATTATAGCCTTCCGCTACTGCATACTATGTTACTGCATACGCGACAGCCACTCTGCTACGTATGTGCTTTGGCCCAGCTACCTATAATTGCGCGACGACGACGACGACGCCGACGGCGACAACGACCATCACACTCCGCGGGTATACGGGCCTCCATAAATAAACAGGGAAGGTTTCGCGGAGCCGTGCGTTCCTCGGCGATTTACAGGTTGCCACTTACCCGGTGAATCATAAATCCCGAGGAGCGTCTACCCCGAGAATGCGCGTCAAGACTTATTCTACACTTTGCGCCGCTTCGTCGTCTATAACTTCCACGGTGCGGCGAGCGGGCATTATACGCGTTCCGCGACCACGAGAAATCGCTGAGTTTTCTTTTATTTTGTGTACTTTTTTTTGTTTGCGTTTCCTCTGTGTTCTGCGTTTCGGTTATTGCGGATCGTACGCTGAGAAAAGGATCTGGTAAAAATGATCGATCAGGTAAGAAAAGTGCATACTAAAAAGAATTTGTTTGGAATTTAATGCAAGGTAATGGAAGCTTCTGTACATAAACTGTTTCCGAAATTTCAAACACATGTGCATTCCAATTTTGCAGTAAAATTTTTGTTTTTAATGAAATTTATCCTAAATTTCAGGCACCAGATTTGTAATGTTAATATCTGGTATTTTTATTTTAGAAAAAGTAAATTAATGTTCAATTAATTTACTAATGAAAGCAAATTTCAAGTTCCAGTGCATTAATTTTTACAGTGTACGCGCTACTAGGGCGCCACCTATGACAGAGAGTTTCAGATTTTCCAAGAATTTGTACCATAATATCTACGAAATTTTTTAATAAATCTGGTACTTCCTATCATAGGTGTCGCCCCCAATCCTTCGTACTGTATGCTACATTATAAAAAAATTGTAAATTTAACGTACCGAACTGGAAGTTTTTTATGCAAAAACTGGTATATTAAATTTTATGTACAATTATGATGAAAAATTTATGTTCAGTCAGTGTATAAAAAATAACATTGGAAATACTTTATATTTAATTATTTACTTTAATTTCAGTGAAAAAGTATATTAATTTTTCATCACAATTATGGAATAAATTTAATGTATTACTTTTTGCATAAAAAGTTCCAGTCGGGAACATTATATTTACAATTATTTTGTACAGTGTAGATCCTTCCCTCAGTGTACGAAGATTGTTCTGCCATTTTGTTGGACTAACTCAGTCTGACAAAATGGCAGACCAATCTTCGAACGATCCACAATAACACCCCCCCCCCCATCCTCCGGTAAATCACTGGAGGACGAGGGGGCGATACGGGTGCGAGGAGAGTTTCACGTGAAAAATCGTGCTTGATTAGTTGAGTAGTCGGACATCTGCCCGCCGGCGCTCGGGTACCGTTCTCTTCCGTATGGAAGCAACAACATCTATCAGTCCATTAAACACTCGAGGCTAATTTATCAACGTCGTCTATCTCTCTGTCTGGTGTTCTCTGCAGGAGCGGGAGGTGAAGGGGGGCTTACACGTCGGCTTCGCCGTGGCAACCGGCAGAAATGAAATATTTCTCGTAACGCTGTCAGCTGGCTTGACGAGGCCGAGTCTAATCGTTCGCTTGGAAAATTTAGTCATCGTTAGGCCAGGTATAGCGTTTGCGAGTGTGGCTCGCGAGAAACTCGAAGAAAATTATTGCGTCGAAGAGTCTCGGACATTGGAATTTATTTTCATTGTCCGGGTGCTTTACCCAACGATTGCCATAATGGATAAGTCGACTTAACGATCGTTGCGACGGCAATGCGCGCGACGAATTGATTTTTAATTGCGTGCATCCCACAACGGGGACCATACAGCGAAGCGGTAACGATCCAAGATTTTTGTGATTACGAAAGCGACGGAAACGTGACGAACGTGCAGCGATTACAATGTTTATATTGCCCGTAGAGTCGGAGTGAGTAGTGAGATATTAAAGCGGCTCGTAAACACTCAATGTGTTTCATTAGATCGGGCAATTATTTTAGTGAGACCGGTCTCCCGACGGTAAAGTGTTTGTTTTATTGCCGACCTAACTGTTATCCAGCCAACGAGCGAGCAACCCCTCTCGGCAGCCGGAGCCGGTTAATTAGATGCTGGCTTAACGATTAAATTAATTCCGTGTTGCGCGGAGGTGGGTCCTCCCCGACCCCGGTACCGGCGCCGCGCCCGCGGTCCCGGTTGTGACGCTCGCTCCGAGCGGTACTCGTTCACCCGACTCACCCGGCTCTCGCATACTCGTTTGTCTTGATACGAGATGCTCGGAAACCCGAACAAGTTTAACCGACTCTAATGCACCGCCGTCGCGACTCCGAGCGGGTATAAAGATGAGCTTGTCACACGCGATGTAAACGCTGCTCTTCGTGAATAAATCGCCGGTCCGGCGAGCACGAGGAACCCCGGGAAAGGGATGTGTAGACGATCGCAAATTAATGCTGTTTTAAAAGGATTTTACACCTGAAATACCTCACTGTTATCGGTACAAGCAAGCGAATGAAGTTTTAGATTTTTTATAAAAACGCATTTGTGTCAACACGCACACGTTTTTTTCGCGACGTTGACTGATATTCATCACTTTCACGCTGTTATGTATTGGGAGAAGGATGTCGGAAAAACTACCGAGTCATGTGGTAAATTTCGATCAGACATTATGGTACACAAGCGCCACTAGTAGCGATATGTGAATTTTCACAGGAGCCATAGCAATTTTTACCCAACCCATATGAGAATTTTTTTTCAGAAGGTGGGTCGACAAGTTTTGCGTATCTGGCGCCTCTACTAGCGATATGTGAAATGTTCACAGGGGCCATAGCAATTTTTACCCAACCCATATGAGCATTTTTTTTCAGAAGGTGGGTCGACAAGTTTTTGCGTATCTGGCTAAGAATCAACGTGGATAAAACCATGAATTTTGTGGATCTAATTTTTTTTTTGTATGTATGGTAAAAGTGGGGTATATTAACCGGTCCATATATCATTGATTTACGTGTTAATCGAGGTGAGCCATATTGACCACTTTAACGATATACATAAAAAATGGACATCTAATATGCCGGTATAACCTACAGACCTAAAACAAACGATTCGCGACGCCACCGATTATTATATTTTCTAGTAAGAAGAACTTAAAACTGTAGCAAAAATTACAGTATATTTGGGTAATATCTGCGATAGCGAAAATTACCATATTGTCTAATGTGTTAAGTTTAATACGAACGTTTGCCAGGATGTCGCTGGTGTTCCCGTATACCTACAAGTTCTGCCTGTTTTGTACTAGATTTATGGTAATTTCCATCTGATCCTTCTCTCAGTGTACCTCCTACTTAAAATGGCAGCAAATTCTAATTGATTGGCATTAATCTGGCTATGCCGGACTCACTCGAGAAATGTTATGTTCAGATAATGCATCTGGTTTTCATGAATAATAATAATAATAATAATAATAATAATAATAATAATTATTATTATTATTATTATTATTATTATTATTACAGTCGTTTTGAGGCGAGCATGCACCAAATAGTCGTCTGATCGGAGGAATGATAGTATGTAATTTAATAATAATTTATATTAATGAGCACCGCAATCAAATAAGAATGTGCTAAATGGATCCCTGTGTTTATTCTGGATTCGCAACGACGTATCACCGAAAACGGCGTTTTTGCTCTCTCGCGACTACCGCGAGGTTAATGCGCGAACCGACGTTATATATCTTTGGTCCATATAAATCATTGGCCTCGCTGAATTTCGCGAACGAAAATAATCCAAGATTTTGGTTGAACGGGATCGAGGATAAATTCGCTCGAACGAGAACGAAGGAACAACGAGAAGTGTTGTAACCCGAAGAGACTTCGCGAGGCCAAGAGAGGTGAAGTTATCCGAAGAATTCGTGTAGAACATCGTCCCAATCGCGGAGTGAGGGTAAAACGTTTCAGTGAGAATTTACTGCGTTCCCGACATCACCGCGCGCGGCAGCGGCCAGGACGTTCGTAAAAAATGTACACGTCGAAGTCGCAAGAGTCGCACGGAGAGAAGAACACACGAGGGAGGTGGAGAGGAGACAAAGCGGCGAAGAGTAAAAAAAAAACGCACGGAATGACGAAAAGCAACGATGGAGTTAAATCGAGAAAGTGCGAAGAGTCTGGAGACTCTTTCGAAGGCGAGCCTCGGGGGCTCCCGAGGAGAGCCACGTCACTGCCGCGAAGCCGAGAGGGAATGAGATCGAGAGTTCTGCAAGGCGTACATGTATTTTGCAAGTAATTTGTGAGGCTGAATTTAAGACTGGCTGTAAAAGTCAGAAGGGGGGAAACAGGACTGGGGATCGCGAATTTGCGGCCTCCTACAATTAGCTTTCCGAATTGATGGAGCCGTTCCCTCTCTCCATTCCTGAGGATACGCCGCGGACTCCGCGAGTCGGAATGAGACCGTCGACTTGCGGTTTTCGGAGCCGCAACAGCAGCAGCGTCAACGTCGGCGACAGAGCGAGCGAGAGAATGAGATTGAGAAACGAAGAGATTTCTCCGCTCGCAACCGCAACGAGACGGTTGGTACAACATTCGCGCGATGGTCACTGCCGAGGACGCGGCTGTGGCTGTTGAAATGGAACTTCATCTCGTGCTAAATAAGGAATGATGGAAGCGAGCGCTAGAGATTCGGAGTGCGATGTAAGGAATTCAGCGACGTGATCGCGGCCGCACCGATCGCGTTTGATCATTCGACGAAACTGCGCTCCAGGGAGCTCAGTGCCAACCGCCTACCCGGGAATCCAGGCCGTTCCCGCATACGCATTTCAATGCAACAAGAGTGCGCACTGACTCGCTGCGGATGCCCGATGCAATGCCGCTTCGTTGCGCAACTACACTGAGCTCACAGATATCGCGAAGGAAACTCGTGAGACAGTGGAGCCGCGTGTATATCTTCACGTCTCGAATGAATTCGCGGGATTCGAAGCGATCCTCGTTAATGATACACTCAGCTCGCGAGAACCGGGCATGCACGCGCGATTGGATGATCGGTGATCGATGGCCGATTCGTGCGAGCACGGCAGGCTCACCGCCTCGACTCCCTAATGAAGAGAAAAGCCGATTTGCCGCTTGCGTTGCGACTGATCGATGGATAGGCGACTATCGAAAAAGTTATGTCTTCGACAGTCGAGTCTTTACGAAAGGCTGCACGGAAGGATTAATCGTTGAATTTCATCTTGGAGCAAGAATTGCTCCCACGGATATACCGATGGTTTTTTGTGACTCGCGTTGGTTATGGGAGGGCCATTGGCAATTTTTCACTCTCGACAGAAGAATTCATTTATATTAATAATATTATCTAGTGCGTAGCATAAGCTCGATTGTTAAGTGAAGAATGTGAGAAAGATACACTGAGAAAAGAATAGTATTTTCTACTATACCAATAGTTCCCAGGAGGAACGTCTATATAGATAGTTTTTGATAGTATATATTCAATTGGTTAAATTATAATTACTGTTGCAACCATGATTTTTTTGTCACTGTCATAACTATAAAATGTAAGCGTTTCCCCTGGGAACTATTTTTTATGGAATAAGTCAGTATTGTAGCTTTTACTACGTTATTTTTTCTCAGTCTATCCTAGAGAATTAACTCTATTTATGCTACGCACTAGATAATAATATTAATGTGAATGAATCCTTCTGTCGAGAGTGAAAATGGTCAATGGGCCTCCAATAACCAACGCAAGGTACAACAAAAAAATTGCTGTATCGGTAACAATTCTTTCGATCAATCCGGCCGAGCAGTCTTTCGCAAAGACTCGACTGTTGAAGACATAACTTTTGCGATCGTTAGATCGCAGCAATAATTCGGGGAAATAGTAATTTCGCTATGCGTGCCGGACGAGCGGTGTGCTTTTAATTGCTGGGCACTTTTCTCAAAAGCCCCGCGCGCAAAGATCACGATTACAGGTACACCGTTGTTATAACACACGACGCCACTAATGAATTCATCCGGAGCTTGTAATTACGCGCACGCGACTTTCATCATTATATACCTAAGAAGTGCCAAATCAAATTACGAACAGTCATTATTAAGCTCGAGGCATCCATACAACACGTTAATGTACGAACCACCAGACGAGCCTAATTGCCATTATTAAATTAATTATTATCGCGCAAGAGACTTAAACCCACCTTATTTTTTCCTTCTCAGTAATCTCGATAAGATAATAACAAAATACATGGTGTTATTATTATGTATTGTACGGCAGCGACAGCGACGACACAAGATGGACTAATTGATGAGCGCTGCGCCACACGAATCTTTCGCATTATGGCAAAATTTTAATTACAATAATTGCGTAGCTTCTCGTGCAGAAGTTTATTTAGGGCTGTTCTAGTCTTCCACAACTCTTCGCAGAGTCCCGGAAAGGAAATCTAAGAAACACCCTACTAGGCTAGTCACGCTTCAAAGTATGAGGAAATCTGTAAAAGGACATCTATAAAAGTATAGATTTCCTTGTTGGGACTTTCCCCCATTAAGGTGAAGTGTGAGTCACGTGACCGAGTCAGGAGTGTGAGAGAGATAACGACATTGGTTTTACCGTGGAGAGAGAGAGGGAGAGAGAGCGACAAAGAACAGGTTTCACTTCAAGTTAAAACGCTACTAACCCAACATAAGAACTTGAATTTTTTTTAAGTCTGTGTGGATATTTGATCGGTTTATCTGGCACTTTTAATCGGAAGTACTAAAAAACGGACCTGAAAATGTCTCTGTCATTAGTGAGTATACTGTGTAGATTGTGCACTATGAGTGAGCTACCTCGGTTTTTCAATGTACGTACCCAAAAGATCCATATCGGCTATCATACTCATGTAAATTGCGCAACAATTTGCAATCTGTGTAAATTGGAGAAAAACAATCGACATTTTTGGCACTTGCAGCCTAAAGGTGCCTTCAACTCCTATACTTCAGGTTGGCAATACGGATCATGGATCTTCCGAGGTGCCGAAAAAAATATTCGAAATTGCAATTGCAGTAAAAATTAACATGGCAAAATCAGTGTTCATTGATTCGAAAATTCTGCTGCAATGCGTTGTTGTATCATTTTGCAATGTATTTCACAAAAATTTCAGGTTGTTGAGCATAATTTGCTTGATAATAGATATTCGATCATCGGCATTAACCGCGGAAATGGCGGCGGAGAGGGAT
Organism: Ichneumoninae sp. A BG-2022a; assembly: GCA_030522665.1. Classification (NCBI taxonomy): domain Eukaryota; kingdom Metazoa; phylum Arthropoda; class Insecta; order Hymenoptera; family Ichneumonidae; species Ichneumoninae sp. A BG-2022a. The sequence continues at coordinate 4,480 of JAPYZC010004636.1, read as the reverse complement.
TAGTCCTATTAAATGTACCAACCGAAAAAAATTCATATTGCCTATCGGACGCATGTAATTGGGAAATAATTTGCAATTTGTGTAAATTGGAGAAAAACAATCGAATTTTTTGGCACTTGGAGCCTAAACGTACCTTCAACATCTATACTTAAAGTTGACCATACTGACCATGGATCTTCCGAGGTGCTGAAAAAAACATTCGAAATTGCAATTGCAGTAAAATTTGATGTGTCAAAACCAATCTTAATTTATTCGAACATTCTGCGGCAATGTGTCGTTGTACGATTTAACAATATACTTCACGAAAATTTCAGGTCGTTGAGCATAATTTGCTTGATAATGGATATTCGATTACTGGCATTGATCGCGAGGATGGCGAAAGCATGGGGTTAGTTCTCGGCGCGAACCCCCGTCCGACCGAGCGGAGGATCAGAAGAATCAAGTAAGCCGGCAACCCCCGCTCTTCCATTCTCGCTGTGCGAGCTCTTTCGAAGCAATTTGCATACCGTTCACCTCCAGCGGATCAGAAATTTTAATAAGACCTGCGGTGAAAAGGAGCCTATTATGTACGCGGCCATGCATAAATGTGGTGGCTCAACTCGGGAGTACACCGGAGCGGCTATCGATAAGGGAAGTGGCCTGGGGTTTCGAGAACGGTGAGAGAGCGAGTCTGCGAGAACGAACGAGGGGTTTAGTCCGCGGGCCACATCGCAATAAGGATGGGCCTTCGCTTCGATCGCTTCCGAAATCGGCGATCTTGGCTATTTTATGTAAAGCCAACCGCGCCCCTAAGACTACAGCCTGTATATATTTACGTGTGGGAATTGAAGAAGCCTTTGCTTCCTCTCCTTTGCCATCGGCAATGCCTTGTCCGCTATATACATAGCCGATGTATCGCCAGAGGTATCGAAACAAGGCGAAACCACGTAACTGAGTGTAGTCCCTTCTCCGGAGAATGATAGAGGTATCTTGGAAGTAAAGTTTATTCGCTCATTATCGAATCGGTTTGGCTCGACTCCAGAGCAGTTATCTTATCCCGCATTATACCGTTCGCTTCATTATAGGTGTTTATCCAGTACCCTTGTCGTTATCGTATGTGATTGAATGATTTTCGCTAAGAAATAAATCGAACCCTCTTCGTGTATAATGATCAATGAACGGTGTAACCCGCCATCCCATATAGGCCTGCCGGCGGGGCTGGGATAATGTAGTCGCACGAGTACACGTACAGGAGGGTGATTTGTTTCAGCAGCTCTTGAATAATAAATCGATATCGGAGTTAGCAGCTTGTCCGGGCAATCCATCATGGGGAACTCGCGGAATCTAGTTCTCCCCTCTCTCCCTTGTATATAAACATATACATATAAATATATATACATGACGTATACCAATCGTGTTTATGTACAGGATAACCGAGAGAGTCACGCGTCGGTGATGACATATCGTTAGAGTCCTCGCGAGTGCAGTAGCCGGACGAAGTGATGCAGCGAGTACGCCGGTAATTTGCAACTGAATCACTCACGATTCGTGAGCAGGAATCATAATTAAATGGTTTAATGAGATTCGGGGATCAAAATTCGATATGGGGATATGCAAGTGAACGACGTTTCTGGTGTACGGATCAGGTATCACATCGAGTCATCATTCTAAAAATAACCATTGCCATTGGCAAGCCATCATTTTTTGGTTAAAATTGGCAAATCTAAGTCGGCTACGGACGCACTGGAAGTTAGGTAGCTTAGCTGAGTGCGGGTAGGGAGTGATAGGGGGCAATCGGGTTGGGGTCCGTAAAAACCCGAAAAGGTATACGGTGGAATTGGAACAATAAATATAAATATTGTACCAATGTGACAATCGTGCTGATTGGTGCCTACACTTTCATTCATCGCGCCTATCTGCTTCCAACGGCAGAACGGTCCAAGTGATTTATTACCATTGACCTCACAGATCAAAATTCGTCATCGATTCCATTCAGTTACCATCGCACCGCGACAGGGTTAAAAGTGAGATTTTCAAACCGCAAAGTGACCTTACAGAGAATTCTTGAAATTTTAGTCTACAATCAAGACGAATCAAAATTTCATTCGTCCTCTCCACTCCATCGTGTTCCGGAGCCAGTTTAATGGGACTAATATGTTTCCTAGTATCGTTGGCCTACGAGACCCTCGGGGTGGCTCGTCGATCCACTAATTTCCATAGATTACCAACGGGCTCGTGTGAGCGCGCTCACTCAGAGGAATCATATTCGAAGCGTTAAATTCGCGCGATTGCCTACGGCGATGTGGGAAAGGGGTTTGGTGCACGTGAGCGATTCGCTGAGCTATGTACGCTTCTGCCATATCGGGGTGACGGTTTCTATGGGAAAATCTCTCGGCCGAAGGCGCACCGCTCCGAACGAGAGGGAAGCTGTGGCTTCTGCTGATGCAATAGCTCGTTCGTTGTCATTCAAGTGTAAACCAAAATGTGGCCGGGGCAGCTGCGCTGGCTATCGCGTTAGCCGTTCGCTCGGCCCTTTACGCTTCATTCGCACGTGAACGTTTGACCCGTTAGCATCATCGTGTATCGTTCTACGCCCTATTTACTCTACAACCTGTACACCCCTCTTCTGCTGTCCGTGCTCTATAGCGTCCAGAAATATCGGCATCGCACATGCGACGTCGCTGCAGCTCGAGAAGAAACGAGAATCGCGATATGTGTCTGTCATTTTGTCCGGACTGACGGCGAACGGACATTTTACCTTCGGAGTTTATTGAAATCATTTCCAGGTACAGCTACGCGAATTGCCTGAATATTTGATCGCCGTTTTTCAGAATCGATAAGCTGACCTTTCAGCCGCGAACGGCGACAGCGAGTTTCGAGCGAGTACGAAAGCCCGTGCAATTGTTGCAAAGCCGACGCCGTACAGTATGTAACAGTTCGTCGCGCAATTTTGTCCTATAATTTGCCACTCCAATTCTACGACTGCGGCTCGGCAACTTCGGGAATATTAAGTCGAAACGACGATCAACGATTTCGTGAGCCACGAGCGTATGATATATTCGTGGCTCGGGGCTAGTTCCTCCGCGCATCGTACGCGTATCCACGTATTCTGAAACGTATGACGTTATTATCGCAGAGTTACGGGGGGGAAAAAAAAATGAGATTCTCTTTGAGCTCTCCGATCAGCGTTCACCGTCGTCGACCTCTCCCTCTCCGTCCGGCCCCGGGGCGTGCAATCACACGCTGTACGTACGTGTACGTCGCAAGCATGTAGAGATAATTGCGAGCTAGCGGAGCCTTTTATTTCCAACCGCGACTCGGTTCGCGGGGCGGTCTGTAGCGCTCACCCGCCTACATACACCACCCTCGCGACATACGGTAGCTCCGATGCGCGGACAGCACAACGGCGCGTGCAAAAGCTCCACACAAAGAGGCATAAATAATTTAGCGGGGAGGGGAATAAAAAAAAGTGAAAAGAAAAAAGCCGTTTGTATGTCGAGCTGCAAACTCAGCGCCGCCGTTGTGGCATCAAATGAATAGGCCGTGGCAGCGGTTGTACAGCAGCAATTAGCAGTCTCGCGCGCCCGCGTTCTTTTACTTTCCGCATGCAGGATACGCATATGTGTACGCGTTTGCGCCGTTGTAAGTCGAGTGCCACTGCATTATTTTTCATTGTTTTGTGGAATCGTGGATTGCGTTACAAGTACGAGAGTTATGTGCCGTCGTGAGCTGAATGCACGTGCGATACGTCGTGGAAACAATAGCCTTCCGAGTATAGTTGATCGCCTTATGGAGCGTTGGAGAGCATATCGGGAGAGTGAAACACGCCGGCGGAGGAATTGAGCGTACAGCAGGTGGAATGGAAAATGCAGCGGTGAATACTCGATGAGAGGGGAACTATTCTGGGGCGAGGAATTTCTTCCGACGAGCCGTCGGGATGACTGTTTCGAATTTTGTCGTTGACTCGTGGTGCGGAAGATGTACGTTTACGTAACTCGGGAGTAGGGTAATTCAGGCTGACCTGGCCTTTTGGGTGACCTATCATTGCATATTCGTACAAAGCGAGCCAATCTTCCAGCCGTTTTCAGGTCTAAGAGCTCACAGTGACATTCCAAAACGGATCGACCCTATTTCCATACAGAACGACATTTGGTCGAAGAATTTTCGTATCGCTAGGAATGTCCTGGTGAAATGGACATATATCGTTGTTGATTGCGGTGACCGATGAGAAATAAATTTCTTTGACGTGCTGCGGCTTCGGAACGGTCTAATTTCAAACTCTTCTGATTTTATTATTAATAAAGAGACTCCATCTTTAGGTTTCGACCCTAGTCAGGGCCCTCTTCAGAAACAGTGTTTATTTTATGTTTTTCCTATAGTTAAGGAGGGAGTCTCGCTGCGAGCTGACTTCGTATAAGTTCGACAACAATAAGAGAAAATTGCAAGTACTTCTTGATGGTGTAAAAATCTGAAAAAATCATGTATACTAAAGGTACTGAGA
>JAPYZC010004635.1:0-10016 GCA_030522665.1 Ichneumoninae sp. A BG-2022a | reverse complement strand
ACTTCAGTATGAACTTCAGTATGAACTTCAGTATGAACTTCAGTATGAACTTCAGTATGAACTTCAGTATGAACTTCAGTATGAACTTCAGTATGAACTGCAGTATGAACTTCAGTATGAACTTCAGTATGAACTTCAGTATGAACTTCAGTATGAACATACAGTTTTGTTGTCATTGCTATTGCTCAATTTCACCAATATACCTTCGGTCCATTGGAAATTGCCTGTATTGGTTCGCTATCACCACCGACAAAATATAGTATCAAACGCGGAGAGACTACTGAATTATTATGACCGGACGCGATCGATGAGTCACGAGGCGTGACTATCTTGCTAACCCTTAGGCGAACGTTGAGTCGTCATCAACCTACATTCCTCTCGTGGAAGTAAACAACCGAATGATTCAGACACACTCGACTTGCCATCTCGAATCCTGATGCCATATAACATAGATGTCATATCGTGCAGTCTATATCGACGGGATAATTGCGAGGGGCGTTTAATCAAGATGACTCTCGTTGTACCGTTCTTGTATCGTCGTTGTAAGAACGCAGGCTTTACAACGAGCAGCTCGTTTTCCGATTGGGCGTTAGTGATTATACTGCCGCAGTTCGGGCACAGGACGAATTGATCTTCGAAAGTGAATTCTTCTCTATCGACGTAAAAATACAGAGACATAATTTTTCATTGCGCAATACATTTTTTTTTAACCACTTTCGGGAAAACCAGTGGAGCTTGTTGACTCCACGGCCGGAACTTTGCTGCGACCGACTTTTGACTGTCGGCGAACGAAACGCCGCTCATTAATAATTTCTTGCGATAACCGGATCGACTTCCGTCTCGCCTATCGCTTACAGACGACTTTTTGTACTAGTATTTCTCTCTCCCTCTCTCTCTCTCCGGCAACAACCATATCCCCATGGCAAAAAGTATATCGAAGTAATAATCTACGATCCAAGTGCGATAAAACTTTTTCCGGCGAGTGTCAGTTTGCAGGACGAGTTCAGAAAAAGTTTTTCTGAACTCGTCCTGCAAACTGGAGGTTTTGTGCATGATTTCCGTTCGGAAAACTGACATTATCGCACTGAGTGTAATATTTCATTACTAACGCATCAGGGTGGCCGCTAAATCGCCCGATTTCCCTGATATTTTCGAAAATTTCCATGACTAACTATTCAGAATTGTGAAAAAAACGTAAGACGGTAATAACAGACCGTCTTTGAAGCGTGACGGCGCTCTATAACCGATTCGAGGAAATAGTCTATACCTGCGGGTATTGTTGCTACCTCGTGTCACGGGCGGGCACAGTTGCGTGCGTTTCTCGTTTTTCGACAATGACAATACCATTCAACGGTGAATAGAATGCCCAATTATTAATAGTAGCAATGAATTTGTAATCGCGATCGCAGATTTTCAATTTATATATTTTATTTGATTGGGGAAAAAAAATAAATGTTCGCCCAAGCGCTTTTTTTTCTCAATTTGATATTTCGTATTTTCCCGGACTTACATTTAATTCCCTGACGTTTCCAGGTTTTCCCTGAAAGTGGCAACCCTGCGCATGCACGTAAAATCTCGCTTACCGTTCCTGTAAGTATGCGCAGAAAGGCACTTTTTACGCATCGCGTGCGGGAAAAATACTGCGCATGCATACAAAGCCAGTATGGTATTTTTCCCGTACTAGTGCGGAAAAGTGCCTTTCTGCGCATATTTCCTAAAAACGAGAAGCGTGATTTTCGTGAATTTCTTAAGAAAAATGATTTCACACTCGTTAAGAACTCACTTTCTGCGCCCTTGCCATACAAATAACGATGTCCCATAGTAAATATACTTTTCACAGTGCCACATTATTTTGCCGAAACTTGATGCGACCGAATCAACGTATCGCTGAAAATTATGAGTCCGAATGCACTTTTTCCGAATTGTCAAACGTTTGAAACTTAATTTTTCCGAATCGTCAAAATACCGAAACTTAAGTTTTCTGAATTGTCAAATTTCCATAACTTTATTCATTTCCGTAACTATATTCATTTCCATAACTTTATTTATCCGAATTTTCATTTCAACGACCGCTGCTCTTCGAAAATAGTAGTTGGCTGAACGTCATTACCAGAATCGTCATTTTTTCTAATAATTATTTGACTGAGCTTCATTTCTCCGAAACATTAAACCTCTAAACATCAAGTCATCGAATCATCATTGCTTCGAATCGCCAATCAGCCGAATCGCGAAACCAAGTAATATGAGTGAATAGTGGTAAAAAATTGTATACACCACAGTGGATAAAATTGCGCATGTTCGCGGTGCCGTTCAGATACGCTCTCCAACCTCATTCCGATAAATGACTTGTCCGATAAATAGTATTCGGAAGAATCATCAATTCGCTCGTTGAATCATCAATTCAACAACCGGACGTTTGGAGGTTTAACCATTCGGGGAAATTGTTATTAGGTTAAATGACTATTCGGGGAATAGCATTCGGCCAATTACTGAAGAGGTTCATTTAAGGTGAAGTGGAAGTCACGTGACGGAGCCCGGAGTGTGAAAGAGAACGGCATTGGTCTCACGGTGGAGCGTGAGAGAGCGACAAAGAACGTGTTTCACTTCACCTTAAATGAAGATTGGCAATAATAAAGTTTCGAAAATTTGACGATGCGAAAAAATTAAATTTCGGCAATTTAATGATTCGGAAGAAGTGCGTTCAAACCCAAGATTTTCACCCATACAACGATGCGGCCGATTAAAGTTTCGACAAAATGATGCGACTCCGTTTTCACGAAAAATTGTATATCGACGGCTCAAAAAGAAAGTTCGTGTAAAACTCGGCCGAGTGATTGGTCTTGTGTATCTTTCCCGCTGAACGTAATTCCAACGGGAAGCGAAGATATCGCTGTTTACAAAATACCGAGAATGTTACATTTTTAACAAAATTTGGTCAACGACATTTTTTGTATTATTTTCCACCGCTAATTACGAACCAATCCATTATTTAACTACCAGCTCAATATTTCATACGTAAAACTCGAGCCGGAAGCTACGCAAAACAAGTAAATAAATATTTCCGACTGATAAAATAAAACAAATATATTTCTCTAAAATCGTACAATTAACACAATCAACACTCTTGCGTCTTCCAAGACTCGCCAAAAAGCCAAGACAGTCGAAGTGATCGCAAACTTTAGTGATCACTCGGAATCTGGCGAATAATTTTATTTGTAAAAAAAAAAAAGAAAAATGAAAACAAGAAACAGTTGCGACCCGTACAAAATTGTAGACGGTCGAGACGCGAGAATATCGTGTCGGGTGTGTATTTCGGTCGAACCGTCATCTTCCCAACGGCGAGTCCATTCTCGCACGGGAGTGACGAGATCGTCAGCAGGGGAGGGAGGGGCGAAACCGAGGCGGCGAGGCTTTCCGGGAAGCGAACGAGCGGGTCGTTCTTCATAAACAACAAGGACGGTTAAGCGGGCGTCGATGATGGTGGACGAGCGCGCCAAGGCGCGATGCATGCGCGCGTACGGATGCATCGGGGCCATGGGAATCGGAGCGATTAGAATTAGACACGCGCGTCGCGACGGCGCGGAATGCGTCAAGTCACCCGTGAGCAAACCGCGTCGCATTGCTCTCACTCAGCTCCGAAGCCTTCGCGGCGCTACAACGAAATCGGCGGTTTCTCACACCGCGACGATGTCCCGAGGACGAGGGGGAAATAAGGATCTGGTATCTTTAATCCCGAGGACGGCGGGGAAACATGGATACGCGTGTGCGAAACAAAAGTGAAACTGGACTCGCGAAAGATCGGTGATAGAGCGAAGAAGCTCAAGGCAGTCCACGCGGTTCAGTAAGGTCGATCGAGTTCTGGCGTTTTTTTTATTCCTCGTACACGTTTTATAGGAGAAACTCGTGCGAGCTCGGTTGAGCTGGATTCGAGAGTTTCTAATTAATTTACAACAAAAAATTGTATAACTAATAGACGAAGAAAAAGTTACTTGCATAAATAAATCTACGAGCATATTTGCGTAGTTTTTTTAAAGTCAAATTCGTAATTTTGGTTCCATCCTTACGAGTCGGAACTTAGTTTGCTTCTCGATGAATGCTCCATGAAATTACCGGTAAACATTGACGATAATATTCATCGCTTGCAAATTACAGGTATTTCAAAACGAAGCTAGTATGTCAAGTACAGTCCTCTTATAATTGAAAAGTCGGTGAAGTCGTGAAGCATCTTCTAAGAAACAAAAAGTTGAAGATAAAAGCTGTAAAATGAAACTTTCATTTGACTTTCTCGTAATGTTCCTTTATTCGCAAAGCTTATTCTATGAAAAGCATTTTTTGTATTTTTGGCTTCTTCATCGAGAAAACTTCGCGCATAAAGAAACATTATGAGAAAGCCATGTGAAAATACAATTTTCATATGGCTTTTGTTTCGTCTTTGTTCTAAATATGATTATCCAATGTTTTGGGACATTTTGAACACAAGTGTTTATTAAAATCTCGATTTTTTTTCATGGTTTTTTTTTCGTCAAACCTTATCAACTTTAGTTCGCCTTACTTTCCTCATTAAAACGTAAACAAACAATGTCTGAAATATTCCACGCTACTTATTGTAACGAATATTTACCGGACTATACGTTGAGACACACGATATTAGTTAAGTTTGACAATAGACGAAGTCACGGACGATCGATGCAAGATCGATCGTCATGTCAGAGTCTGGACGAGACCTTTAAAGCGAATACACGTGAGACATTACGTGATCGAGGTAATTAACGTTTATCATTATTAATAATATCCGCCTCAAAACCAAATACGTGCGCTATTCATTCGCTCGATCGTTACAACGGGAAGAGTCCTTCATAGCGAATAGACGTGCGACATAACGTGATCGGAACAATTAACGTTTATCATTATTAATAATATCCGCCCTAAAACCAAATACGTGCGTTATTCATTCGCTCGGTCGTTACAGTATATAGGCTAAGAGAGAAAGAGCGAGGGATAGACAAGGCGACAAAACCGTTCGATGATCGAAGCAAACAAAGCGAATATATCTATTCGCCGTCTATTTCCCTTATCTAATGCAAGAGAAACGAGTACAACGAAGACTAGAGGGCTGTGACGGTGGTAGAGCGTTCGAGTGGAATTGGATCGAAGCCCCGGTCACGTCGCAACACACGACCCGCCGCACGTATAGGACGTACACCGAGTTTAATTGTTTCCCTGACCGGCACGCTGGATCGCACAGTAATATTTACGCTGCCCAGCGGGAGCCTAGCGCTCGATACACCGTTGAGCGATTGCGATATTTCAATAACAGGAAAGAGATCGATCAGCGGTTACTTCACACAATAATTATATACCGCAAAGCCGGTGAGACGAGTGACAAAAAAGATTGATCGCGGAACGCTTCTCGCCGTTGCGCGACACGTTAAGGACTTTGAAGAACGCTTCGATAATAATCACGTCGTAAATATAAAAACTGGATCAAAGAGGTTCCGATGGTAATAGTTTATTGAAGTACTACACAATTATAACTGACACACGTCGACATTCGCTAGAATAGGGAAAAACGAGAATAAACTAGGAACGTCACGCGAGTTACTCAAAGGGCAGACAGTGAGACGAGAGCTTCACCACTGTTGTTTTCACTCACGCTGCTCGCACACAAAACTACGTACGGAACACAGACAGGCCGTGTCGTATCCACGCACAGCCGTGATTGGCTGATGCTCGAGTGTTGGTGTCCGATCTGGTACGATCGACTCGCTGAGTGACGCAAAACTACAAACGTTTTATGTACGTTTTATGTGCGAGGACCTTAAAGGTGCTCGCACATAAAACTGTCTGTCCGTGTTTCGTACGTTGTTTTGTGCAGCTTCATCAGGAAGGAATGCCGGACGACTACGCATCGTTTGTTTCCCGACGAGGAGAATCGTGAGCGGAATTAAAACAAAACAAATGACCCGACGTCAACAAAAATTACTCACAGTGACGTCCCGCGTTAGAGATACACGAAAAACTTATTGTCCGTGGCTCTGGTGCAAGAGAAAAATAACGAAAACAGCGAACCCGTACAACGCGCAAGTACGCGTACAGTAATACACTGATTTAGTACGCTGAGCTACGCAGAAAGTCGTAACCCACGGATTGCGACACTGTACGCAATACATACGCACGTTTCTCTCTATCCGTCCAGCGTCGTCACACGTTCTCGCGGTTTCTCTCTTCTCGGTTAGTTTCGCGTCTCCTTTTCGTCTCTGCTCTCTCGCCCGGTTTCTCCGTCGAAACGTAAACAACGCGAGCAGTCAGTAATGGCGTTCGCGCGAGTCCCGACGTCGGCTGGCAGAGGGATCGCCCCCGATCATGCGCAGAACGCATGAATTTTTTTCCTTATTTCTCAGCCATGCGTTTCGTTCGCTAGGCAGCGTAGGACGACAACTGCGACGATGGCTCTCGTCGAGAGTGCGTGTGCCAAGACGCACGGTGTGGCCGACCGGTGGGGAAGAGGAAACACAAAGCGACGAGAAGTCGTCGAGGAAGAAGAAGGGCAACATCGAGCGTGGGGTGAGGTCCGTGCGCGCGTCTCGACACGCACGGTGTTTTGTTATGGACGCACGTGTGTCGGTATGGTAGGGAGCAGCGGTATGCCCGGCCGAAGAACGGGGGAGATAAAAAAAAAGAAAGAGAAAGAAACAAACAAAAAAATACATCACGCCGTCACGCGATATAGTTTAGCTGCGTAGTGCCGTACGTAATATCGACGATAATATACTATGCGTGCGCGCGAACAACGTACATTGCTGTAGAGACACGGTACACGTATAAACTACATGCGGGGTACTAAAATTACGAACGCTAACACAGAAAGATATATTTCATGTGTATATATTCTATGTGTTTTGCTCGGCTCACGCACTCTTGCTTGGAAGGATACGGATTATATATATATATATATACACACTACTGCCCACTGTTTGACGTATTTCCCTACGTAGTACGTTGGTTGAGGTCGCGCACTCTTCTCTCGCCACCTTCTCTTTTGGTTCGCTAACCGCAAAAAGTAACGGTAAATTATGTAGCCCCCTCCTCGCGATCAATTAGCGATTAAAGTTGATCGAACATGCCTCGAGCAGAATTCTGCTTCGAATTTTGTGTAATCTTTGGGCGTGAGACATACATACACATCAAACTTACAAGTTTGAAAAAATGATTATTGTTTATCGTGGAATGATGCGGAGAGCCGTGGCTCGTGGTAGCGGTCGGAAAACGATGGTCGAGCGGTCGTACGACCTCCGGTACAGGGATGGCGCGCGCGCGGGCGAGCGAACGAACGATCTTCCACAGCCTAACGCCGCAGCGTTCCTCCGCATTCTCAATGGCCACTCTCCGTTCGACCGAAGAATTCTGAATGGCCGGAGATACTACTACACTCGCGTAGTAGTACGACGAGAGCGTGCCCCGCGCGGCGTGGAGAGCCGCTGCCGCTTCGTCCTCTATTCTACACGAAAGCGTGTGTTTTTTTTTCACTGATACCCACACCAATCGCCACAGAGAACTGGCTGGCTTATGCTTGTGTGTATTGTACTCACGCATTTTCCACGAGGTCGTGATCGGCCACCCGGATGTTAACAGCGATAAGCGAGCGGCAGCTGGGACCACTCTATTATACACACGTACAGTCGTGTATATCATTAATGCTAATGAGTTTCTTTTTTCCTTTCAATTTTTAATTGCGCTCCAATCGAAAACAACGCTCGCTCGATGAAGGTCACGTGTACTGTTATGACAATCGCGAGAGAGCAAATAACGCGAGAGGAGGCATAATAAACGCGCACTAACGCGCATTTCCGTTAAACTATTGTCCTTCGTCGTCGCGAGTATTCCAGAAGTGTGTAATTTATTTACCGACCGTGGTAAGCAATACGTTGCAGATTGTTGTTCGACGTTCGCGCGAATCCGTCTTGGAATTCGGATTATTCTGTACGAACGAAGTGGTCCGGTCCGGCCGGGAGCGAAGCCCGCTCTAGAGGAGAATGCGCGCATGCTGAAGTCCACGAGAGAGCATAAGCGGCAACGGGAGAAGGGGGAAGAGGATACTTTGGCGCTGCCAGGTAGCCCTCCCAGAAAAAAAAGAAACATCCAGAAGTAGTGAGAAACCATAGAAAGACTACGCTAACGGCGGCTCGACGCACATGTGCAGTGACGCTGCGTTGTAAGAATACGAGTCTTTTGACCGGCACTTGTTTCGTTAAAAAATGAATATATTCAATAAACATGAGATTTTATCTAATCTTTGTCTCAACCCGATCGATAGACTAATACCGACGAAATTCCATTTGATAAATGATAAAAAGTATTAGACGCTTTAGCAGTGGCATTTGATCGTCTGAAGAAAAAAATTACTATCGTACGTCGTACTCGGCGCTCTATGGTGTAACTGTGGGCAAGAATGTACTGCGCGGCCGAAACACCAGTGTACCAAACACGAATATCCGTATCGCGTGAGGGTACCGCGTACGTTGTGCCCCAGAGGTTTCTAACCTCTCGAACGAAAGAACGAAACATTAAGTGAAGAGAGAAAAATAGATATAGATGCGATAACGCGAAGAGGGTTTAGAGAAGAGTGACCGATGTGTCTCGGGACGAAGCGGCGGGGTGAGAACGCAGAGAACGCGCGATCTTTTTCCTCTTTATCCTGCGCTCTGCATGCACGCTCGGGTGCTGTCTCTCTTTCTCCTCTCTCGTCCGCAAGAAAATACTGTTGTGCTATGTTGCTTCTGCTGCCTCAACGTCTTTCTGTCCTTCCCGGTGTTCTCTATCCGACTCCGTCGCGTCTGCGCGTCTCGGGTCGATTCACGTCCGGCAGAGGCACTCGCCCGGCACTTGGAAGGCGGTGGCGGCGTCGTGAAGCATTCACGTACCGCCTGTGTATCTCGTACACCACGATGCATGAAAAGATGCGGCGTGTAAGTCCCCGCCGCGTGCATAGCTCGGGAGCTCACTTTTCTGGGACACTCGCAGTTGAACTCTCGATTATATATTATATATTATATATTATATATTATATATTATATATTATATATTATATATTATATATTATATAGTGACGCGAAAATCTCGACAAAAAATTTTGTTGGGGTCCCATGGACCCCAGTGTGGTAGTCCAGGGTTACCCTCCGGTGCGATCTTCTACATTCGTACATGACGAACTCCTCGGTAGATCGGTAATCGGGACATTAGCCTCGAAGACATTCCGACGATTTCGGACCGCTCTGAGAAACGAGGGACAAACAAGTTTACGAGCGCAAGATTACAGCGAGATACTATCGCCGGCGACAACATTGGTGTAGCGTTGTTGTGTACGGGAGGGTAGCCCCGCGTGGAAAACGCATGTTCGCCTCTTGACGCACCAATATTATCGACTACAATCGAAGTCGCTTGCCGCGCTGCAATCGGCCGGGTTTCTCGGTTCGCCTCGACACTTTCCGGCTCCATGGAACACTCTCTCGTGCGTCGGACATTCCCGCTGCATCAGCGAAGTGACGAACCGTTTGCGTGAGGCGCGAAAAAAAGTTGCGCATTCGTCGCGTTTCACCTGAGCTGCCTCTCGGCCGCACGTCGATAAAGCTATACAACTTTGCTGTGTTGGAGAGACAAACAACGCTATGCGAACCAGCAGTGTCTGACGCAATAGCGATACCAATGTACAGTCGGACCTCTCATAAGGTCTGAGCTCGGAATAAACTACCACTCTTAACTCATATTTCTTCTCAAACACCACTACGTTGCCGTCAAGCGCCGTCGACCATTCACGTGACGGTATATCCGGTGGTGGTAATCATTATGCATCCGCGCATCGATTGTACGGATAGCTTTGAGGAGAAAGTTATAAGTTTTAAGGAGGGAGTCTCGCTGCGCGCTGACTTCGCATAAGGTCGACAACAATAAGAGAAAATTGCAAGTACTTCTTGATGGTGTAAAAATCTGAAAAAATCATGTATACTAAAGGTACTGAG
>JAPYZC010004634.1:0-12908 GCA_030522665.1 Ichneumoninae sp. A BG-2022a | reverse complement strand
ATTCATCAAAAAATTAATTGGTTAACAAATTACCCGGCAACAAAACTTTTTTTTATGAAAATGATTCGTTTATTTTTCTGAATACGTATGCATTTTTTCGGATTTTTAAGTAATCGTTGATTTTTTATATTTTTTTATAGAACAAAAATCAACGATTACTTAAAAATCTGAAAAAATTCATACGTATTCAGAAAAATAAACGGATCATTTTCATTAAAAAAAAGTTTTGTTGCCGAGTAATTTGTTGGCCAATAAATTTTTTGATGAATTCGTTAATAACATTTTGCAATTATTATTACGCAAAATTAATCTTCTCAGTACCTTTAGTATACATTTTTTTCAGATTTTTACACCATCAAGAAGTACTTGCAATTGTCTCTTATTGTTGTCGACTTATGCGAAGTCAGCGCGCAGCGAGACTCCCTCCTTAATAATTTATAACATTAATTAAATCTTTACAGAAACCTGTTTTATAGAGCGTCAGATGAACATACGTTTTTCCATATTTCCACCGCTGTTCCGTCTCAGATGCTCTTCAAGGCCGTCGCTCCCGAAAGGATCGTGATGACTTTCGATCGACATCGATGGACTTGGCGGATCGACGATAACGCTTATCGCCGGTGGAAAATTTGTCGGTGACTTTTCATTCGTACCGGCCTCGTCCGATGTCACGGTGAAACAACAGACCGGATTGAGTAAATCCGATTTTCCAGCGCCTTCTTTCAAACTCTCCCGTACAATCACGTCCTGCTCTTCTAGCGTCTTCGGAGGCATTCCCGCAATCTTTGTCTTTAAATTCTGCAATACAAATGCGAAAATATACAAGCGTTTCGCCACAGGATAACCGGCACACCACCTCAAGGAAAGACCTCACAGAAAAAACATAGTAATTTGCATGTTAGTTTTTTCTTTAAAAAACAAATAGCAAAATAAAAAAGACAATAATTTGCACGTTAATTTTTTCTTTAAAAAACAAATAGCAAAATAAAAGAGACAATAATTTGCATGTTCTTTTTCTAAAGAAAAATATTATCTCACGTTATTGTCCGAAAGAACATGTTTGATCATTTTTCTGTGAAATATTGTTAGACTTTTATTAATTGCACGTTCGAACGAACCTCTTTGATGAGCATGTTCATGTATCGCGCTGGCCTTTTGAACGATCGTCTCGCAATGTCATTTCCTTCAACAAATTGTGCCAAACTACAATATTTCCGCGGCCTCTCGGCAGCGGCGTTCTCAGTCTCAATACATTCCCTGACTGAGTCGTATTTCTCACCGAGCATGGTGCTCATCAAGTCTTGACCCAGCGAGCTCAGATCATCGATCATACTCTCGGAATTGTGCATCTCGCTTCCGCACATCTCCGAATTTTCCGGTGAGTCTATGTGTCCGATTTCCGAGCTTTCCACTTCGGAGCGCTTCGTCGAGTCCAGTATGTCACTGTCTACGTGTCCTGGAAAGCGTCAGAGAAATTATCCGAATATATGTAAAATTAAAACTACGGGGAAGAGGAAGTCGAGATTGTTTGTTCGGTCGTTGTCGATCAAAAAAGCTCTTTTCAAAGGGTCACGTGTCGGAACTTTCATTCGAGTATTCGTAACAGAATTTTTTGATCCCCAAGGCGTAATCGGATGTAATCGTTCGGGTATTCCGTCAACCGATTGAAAATGAACTTGTATAAGTTCCCTATACAAGTTGACTCACTACATTCGCTACCATTTCGACCTGGGTTTAACCTTTCATATCTTGGATTGGACCCACGATTTTTTATACGACTGAATTAACTCTCAGAAGCACTCAGATTTTTTTATTAAGTCTAAAAAAAAGTTTATAATTATTTATGATTAAATTAGTGAACTTATTGATCGCCACAATTTAAAAATCTCAAAAATCTTGTCATATATAAAGCACTTTAAAATTTGAGCCGGAGTGAACCGGCGTCACCTTCTTTTTTCGAAAAGAATAGTGAAAAAAGAAAGAAAAAATCAGTCGATTATTGGTTATCAGTTGACCATTTGTATATTTTCAGATTTTTTAAAAGTTTTACTTAAAATAAAAAAAAATCCCAAAAATCAGTTTCACATAAAATAAGTGTCGAAAATGGTTCAGTCATATAAACAATCGCGGGCCCAATCCAAGATGTGAAGGGTTAAACCCCGGTCGACATAGTCGAAAATACGCCATAATAAAAAAAAAATTGCTTAGCATTTTCAAAGTTATTGGTCTCTGCCTTCAAGACGACAAGGAATGAAACGATCGACACAGTGTCCCCTAAAGTAACTGGAGTTATTTCCTAGTCATGCTTGCAGAATTATTTGCACAGTCGACCTGTTGCAAACTAATGCTTACCAATTTCACTTTCGCTGTTCTTAACGGTAAAACTCTTGGAGTCCAAAGTATCGGAAACTAAACTGTCCGAGCTGACGATACTGTTGCTGCAACTGCTCCTCGAAAGATCGGTCCTCGCTCCTCCGTTTTCCGGTTTGTGAATGCAGCCCGTCGAGAGATTCGTCGAGTTGCTGGAGTCTGAGTCCGGAGAGATCAGGGCATCTTGAATTGTCGTGTCGTCGGATCGAGAACTCGTCTGCAGCGTCGTACTCGTTACCGTCACCGGAATATCCGTTGGTGGTTCCATTTGCGTGGGTTCGGAATTCTGCTGTTCCGTGGTAAAAGACGTCGGTGATTGTTCTTGATTGATCGACGAATTGCCGATCAATGGGCCAAAGCCAAAAACAGCTCTAAAGGACATCAAATATTCAGGAATCAGCCAGTGCCAGTTGAAATGATTGGCGCATAAATTATAAATTATAAATTATAAATTATAAATTATAAATTATAAATTATAAATTATAAATTATAAATTATAAATTATAAATTATAAATTATAAATTATAAATTATAAATTATAAATTATAAATTATAAATTATAAATTATAAATTATAAATTATAAATTATAAATTATAAATTATAAATTATAAATTATAAAACAAGAGCTTACTCTTGAGGCTGGTTGGAACTGTTCCGCCGACTGCAGTTTCCAAAGCCGTCAGGGGGGGGATTAGAACTGTTACGTCTGCTGTCGGCAAAACCATCCGGCGCCGGAAGGGTCATCATTTCCTCAGCCTGCGAATCTCTTCGTAGATCAGGCATCGGACTCAGAGACACTAAATTCGGTGTTGGACTCGGGCAAGGCGACATTTCCATACTGTGGGCTGACAATATCGTTGGCAAGTGAGAAAAATTGTCGGCTGGCTCGAGTTTTAAACCCAGTAGATCCAGTTTTTCCTTCTTGGCTGAAGAAAAAGAAAAATATTACGACGGTGACAAAATCGAGGCAAACTTGTTGCGTGCGCTGTAAAAAAACTACACTGTAAAAAAATATTGTTCAAAATTAATGAACAGTATTGGAAGTTTCTTTTTGCATAAACCGTTTCTAAAATTTCAAGTAGATATGCATTGCAAATTGAGGGTAAAATGTTAATTTTCAATTAACTTTTTTGCATATTAGAAACAAGTTTTGTAATTTTAATATCTGGTATTTTTTTTTTAAAGTAGATTAATGTTCAATTAACGTAAGTAATGTAAGCAAATTTCAAGTTCCAGTACATTCAATTTACAATTTATTTTCCCAGTGTAATGTTTTTACAGTGCGACTTTAACATACTTGTATGGAAAAATCACACTTTTTTTAGTCAAGCGTAACTTACTCGTAAGCGTATTTGTTGCCGCTGTGTCATCAGTGATGGTAATGTTCGGTGCCTTGTTCACGCGCTTTCCACCTGCGGTGTTGTTTTGATCGTCTATCACAAGTTCCGTGTGTTCCACGAGTTGTCGTATAGCTCTTTTCAGACTGTTCGCTCTGAAATTTTATTTACTCACTATTTTTTGACGTCACGCGTACAAGTTAATATCGCAAGGAGAATCAATTATATTTCGTTACCTCGCCATCATCGCCTCTTTTTCCCGATAGTCCTTTCTTTTTCTGACTCTCTTGAGATTAGTCATATCTTTTTCCGGTTTTTCCAGGACGCCCTTCTCCTGCTCGCCCGGCGACGGACAATCCTCGGCTCGCAAGTTTATCTCATCAAGATCCTCCGTATCATCGCAGAATTGATTCTCTTCATTGTTCAAAGTTTGCAAAAGCATATCCAATTTTTGCTGAAGTATCTCGCACTTTTCACCGAGTTGCTGGTCACCGGCGGTCATACTCGCTTCAAGAACACGGGATGCAAAATCCTTCACAGTTTCGCACAATACTCTACGGAAATAGACAAAAAAGAAACCACATTTTTTGGCTGTAAGTATTCAATTAGGTTTTAAACAGTTTTCGTTTCTAAATTATTTCTTAATCGAAACAAAAATGTTAACGTTTAAAGAAGGTTGTTTCAAATTTGAGAAAATTTGCCATGTTTTAAGTCTTTATATAAGGGAAGGGAATTGTAAACAGTCATCAAGATATACACGAAGTAAACTATTACTACCAAGTTTCAAATCCGTGATCGAAAGCTTAAAGCTTATTTAATCGAATGTTAGTAAATCGCTGTATGTACAATTTTTTCACCCACTTGGCACTGGCAATAATAATGGGATCTTGATCGGCCTGAAGAATATCGGCAATGTGCGAAGAGACGTTGTCCTCGTATTGGTGAACCAAAGAAGCGTTCAGCGTCGACTCGGTATGCGTGAGACTCATCTTGTGGCACGACAAGGATATGCTTCTTTGAAAGGTCATGATGCTCCAACGATCCAACATTTTCGTCCCGGCCTTCTCGTACTTCTCCAATAATTGTGGCAAGTGTGTGTCGTCGTCGCAGGACGCACCCCAGCCGAGCACGCGCGCCAGGTCATTGCCCGTTCCAAGCGGAAGTACACCAACTTGACATTGCTTCTGTCGAGAAACGTGAATATTCTTACTTCAACTATCAGATTACAATTACCGACGATTAGTCCAAAAATTCGAACGAATTTTTACACTTGGTCGGTAACACGTCGCATCGAAATATTCGAATGATTTTTTCGAGAGTTACAAAAGATTTCACATTGCCTCAAATACTAACTAACGGATAGTCAAGAGGACCAAAGTAGAGTCTAAAAAGTTAAGGAAAAAAAATAGACGACACACCATGCTGTTGTAAAATCCGTAGCCGAAGACGACAAGCGAGACCGCAAAGAGTTTTTATTTGTTTCAGGCATCAGTAGTTGATGATAAACCGAGTGACATGCTGATAAAAAAATTGTGAAGAAGTATTAATAATAGTATTAGTAAAAAAAAAACATACATTTTAGGGATTACATACAATGGAGCTAGGGTCGAGCGACAGAAAAGCCGAGTGAAATAATATTAAGGATGCTTCACACGTACACTCCCAGCCAAAAGTGAGATTCGGTGAGAATTTAAACACTTTCTATAAAAATCATAAAATATCAACCGTATTAAATGGCAAAAAACATTAATTTTGCATAATAATAATGTCAAAGAGTTATTAACAAATTGCTAAAAAAAATGTTTGAACAAATAATCAGTAAACGTTTTTTTCTCTTTTCAAGTGAATTCATTGATTTTCTAGAAGCAAACATGATTTTTTTCCGAATTTTCTTACATTTTTGAATTTTCGGTTTCTGACATTTTTTTAAGGCCACAACTACGGAACTGTTGACGCAATCGCCTCGAAAATTTTTTGTGTACTGTGGAATCCTGATACGGAAACATATTCAAAATATGTACCTCTACATAGATTTTTCAAATTTTTGAAAAAATTCATATGAATTCTAAAAAATTAAGGACCACATTTAAAATCAGAAAATAAAAGATTTTCTGATTTTTTTCTGTCATGTGTTAATAACTTTTTGCACTATAATTATGCAAAATTGAAGGATATCATTAATACGGTTTTTTCAGATTTTTGGCATATCGCGAAGTACGGAAATTTCGATTGTATTAAACTTTTGGTTGGCAATGATTAGATTAGTTATTGAGGAGAGAAACAGTAACAAAATATTGGTAAACCGAGCAGCCAATGAAGCAGGCGAAAAAGGCGAGAATCACCGTGCACTTTCCGACGGTGTTACTCACGTGCATTCCCAAACGATCGATCTCCGAAAGGACCCAACCGACAGACCCGTCGCCACTGCACACCAGAATCCGGAAGGGGTCGAAATGCCGAAAGAGTCTCAGCCTGTTTATTACAGATGCTTAACATATCTGACAATTTAACGCCGAGGCAGTGGCCGATTTTATAGAGCAATTTCTTTTAACTCATGCATGAAAAGTCCTAGTTTTCGTTCTTGCCAAGGGTGCCGAAAGTGGCGCTTTACGGCCAAGTGTGCTATAAATACCCGGCGCATGCGCACATCCTTCCAATCTTACTTTCCGCCCGCTTCAGCGTGCGTAAAATACGGCGGCACTTTACGCACGCTTCAGCGTGCGTAAAATACGGCGTCACTTTACGCACGCTTCAACAGCAGGCTTTTCCGTACAACGCCACAATCAGCAGACATACAGTCGCACTTCCCCTGCATCCGTTACAAAAAATATTGTACGGTACTAGTACGGTGTAGCGAAAATTATACGCGGAATGTCAAGTGTGTCGCACTTCACTGCGTGCGTATAAAATTCGCTTTACCGCATTTGTATCGCAAATTATTATTTCAACGGATAATGTGATCGCGAGGCGATGAGACACGAGCAGCGTTAAATTTGGAATGTTATGGAACGACGATTAAGTACAACGGAACAGTTATTTATGTGGCAAGGGTGTAGAAAGGGATTTCTTGACGAGTGCGGCATTCACACGAGTCAGGAATTTCCTTTCTCCGCCGCTACTGTTCACATTTTTCAACAAATAACAATAACATATTCACGAAAATCACGTTTTCAGTTTTCGGGAAGTATGCACAGAAAGGCACTTTTTCGCACTAGTGCGAGAAAAACGACCATATTGCGTTTGTACGCATGCGCAGTATTTTACTCGCACGCGATGCGAATAAGTGCCTTTCCGCGTTTACTTTACAGAAACGGAACGATGGATTTTACGTGCACGCGTTAGGAAAAAATATTGCCCCCGTGTTAATATTAATAACACAAAATATTATTTACGAATATTATTGTTATTAATGTAGAAGAGAATACTTCCACATTAAATAAACGACAACGAACTATAACCAGCGTATCGCCCGATTACTGTGGACATGCATCCGCAATGATAATTTCTAGAGTATGAGAAAGTAACGTGGCAAAACGTAGGAAATCTCACCCTGGACCAGGTCCACCGTTTATGAGATCGAATACTTGCGCCGGATTCAATAATTGCTTGAATCTTCTGAGGAACTTTATGCCTTGATTGTCACCGGATTTGCTGTTGACGAATACTAGAAGTGGACTGCAACCGTTAGGTCGAACGGCTTCCCAGGCTTCGTCGCTTCCTGTCGAAAAATCAATGACGGATTACCGGTTAAATATTCCTATTAAATTCTTTTGAATATCGTGTATAGAGAAAAATTAATAAAAAGATAAAATGAATAGCCTTTTATAAGAAAATTAAGTGAATAGCCTTTTATGAGAAAATAAAATGGACAGTCTTTTATGAGAAAATAGAATGAACAACCTTTTATAAGAAAATAAAAAGGGCTTTTATAAAAGAATCAGATGAATAGCCTTTTACTTGCCTATACTGTGTAATGCCGTGGGAGGAACCACGCTAAGTTTCGATGGTCCTAATGGACACGTGACGCTTATAGCTGGTCGACATGCCGTATGAACCGTCGCTCTGCACCACAAGCAACGCCAATCCTGAAGCCTGAGAAAAATTCATTTTTTTAAAATCCGAATGGGGAACGTTTACATGGTTTTACATGCACGATTAATTTTTTCAATGAAGTAAGATAAACGGCCCAGTTTCCGCCGCTGTCCCAGTTACCGCCATTAATCGCAATTTATACTAATAATAAATACAGCATACGTTAAATACAAACGAAATTGGAGGCATGTTGAAAAGCGGTTTACTCTTGATTAATGCCGCGATACGTATATTTTTTATAAAATATTCCCTTTAACAATTGAAGATGGCGGAAACTGTACCGTTTACCTTATCGTGCCTCAAATAGTCTCCGGACTGAAATGTTTCATTCAGAAAAACCGGATGTTCCGTAAAATAATACCGTAACTTTAACAAAAATCTACTCAACATTTTTTCACCCGAATTTAGAATAGATCTTTGCTATAGTTTGGTATTATTTTACAGAACATCCGGTTTCTGCAAATAAAATTTCAGTCCGGAAGCTATTCAAAGAAAATTATGCAACTTACCTCAGTACAGAGCCACACGTTTTGTCGCAGACAAAACATTTTGAGGACACCGGCAGATTGCCTTCCATCCATTGATGAGGCATCTGAATGTTCTGCAATTAAATCGTAAATTATCAATAATTTTATTCTATAGATCTTCTGGGAATACATAAATCTCTGTGAAACCCGATTAATTTCCACAGGACTAAAAAAATACTATTCGGTTGAAACAAAAACAGTCGGAAAAATGTATTCAGAAAGTCGAATAAGAATTGTGCTGCATTTTGTTGAAAAACGAAAATAGGGGAAATTGATATCTAAAAAAAATATAAATAAAGATTAAATAAAATCAAATATACATACCCCTTCTTGGTCCTCAATTATGTCTTTACCAATTGATGCTAATGTGGTCCACTTGCAGTTGTTTATTGCTTTGGTGCTGCATCTTTTGTGTACCTTATATTTACAAACTTCGCAGCTCAAGCCGTGCGAAGTTACGCCTGCAAAAAAGTTTATCGAAAAGTTGAATTCCGCACCGATCGTTTCGCTTCCTAGACCCAATCCAGGGTAAAATTTATGGACTTATGTGTTATTGAAATGTGTACACACCGTACAATGCGTCTCGACAAACGTTGCAGTACGTAGGTCTGGCATGGCTGGTTGCGTACCAATGATGATTACCACCCAGTAACTCTGCTGTTCCGGCGTCGCCCTGCGGACGACCTTCTCCGGCTGTCCTCAAAGCGTTCAACCACTCCTCCATGTCTTGTCTGCTCTCTCCACAGAGAACCAACGATCGGAACGGTGTTATCACCTGAACAGAAAATAATTCAATTCTTTAGCATAATTCTCAAATTTTCAATAATGAAATCTTTTAATATTTATAAGACAAAGTAGAAAAGATATATTTTATTATGAACCTGAAGATATCCGTACGAAACCAAATTTTATTAATTTATACCAGCTGCGTTATGCATTGTGCCAATCTTTGCTCGGAGAAATTCTGCAAGCGAATAATTTTTTTAATTATATATAATATATATAATTTAAGAATATTATATTATTATAAGAAAAATACGGTGCATCAAAGACTTGCCAAAAGTTAAGTTTTTATGTCATGCGAATATCTTCAGAGTCATATTTGATTAATACACCGTTAAAAAAAAAAAAAATGCTTATAAAACAAAAAATGAGAGCAGCGCGAAAAAAAGCCTCTCACATAAATCGAAAAAATATAATTTCTCGTCCAGAGGCAAAGGGTCGTCAGTTTATAATAATGGAATGTCAGAGAACGTCAAAACTTGAGAGAGACTATGGATCGATGTAAAAACCGTTTGGTCGCCCGAACAATTCGCGTGATTTTACTTTTTAAACAGTTTTAATCCACGAACTTGAAATGAATAATTGACGAATTAATAATAAGCTAGAATGTTTGTAAAAGCATTTTTCGTCGAACCGCGCGGAAGGTCGACGCAAAGAATTTTTTCTCACGTGAAACAGTACTAAAACATAGATAGAAAAAAAAATCAATAAAAAATTGAATTTGAAAGGCAGCAGAAAAAAATATTTTTATAAAAATATATACATTTTAAAAATATAAATCTACTGTGTAGTTTGCGTTGACATAACCTCAGGGTAGGTTATGTTTCGCAAGTACCTTGAATCGCGATCGTGTTCTCTGTTCTTTGGGAGGCATTTGTGTTCCGTTTCGACGAGCGACTTTTGGTTCGAGCGTATCTAACATTCATTCATCATAGAGCCTTCTAATAGATCGAATTAGAAGAGCGTCGCGCGTTATTGTGTCCCCGACGTGATAAGGATGAGCCGAGCTCGACATAATCGCAGGGCAGAGCCGTGCGGAGCTCCGCGTGCTGTAAATTGTATTCGCATCGGAACAAATTTTCGACGCGCATGACAAGGTTTATCGCTTTCGAATTGTCATTTTTATTCCCCGAAAGAGCGATCCACGATCCTGACATTATTTACATTCCGATGTTTTTTTTAACGCGACTCGCGATTCCCTCGAGCTGGACGCGACAACATCTTTAAACGACGATTAGAAAATAACGGCCAATATAACGACGATGAGAAAAATCAATCTGTAGCGTCGCGCAGTTGCGTGTGTTATGCAAAAAGAGTTTGAATAGAGGAGCGATTCATCGCGATGCTGCCGATCGCAGCTGCGTTACCGAGTACGTGTTAATGTAAAACGAAAAAATCACACACGAGAAACAAAAAGAAATTGACGATTGTCGTTTTGTTATGTTTTTTTTTTACTTTTGTCAGGAGGAAGATATTGTCCAAGCGGACGCTAAGATTCGACTCTGAATAGTTTACGATTGCGAAATAAATGGCAAACAATCGCTAACGAAATAGTTTTTGCGCAACACGTAACACCTAACAGACTTGATTCACATTACGCAACACGCCTCTTTAGCTCAGTGGTAGAGCACTGGTCTCGTAAACCAGGGGTCGTGAGTTCAAACCTCACAGGAGGCAGGTTATTTTTTGTCAATTTTTTTTTCGTGATTAAATTTTTTTTTTTCACTCTGACAATCACACGATTATTGTTTTAGTACATTCGGACGGTCGAACCTCCGATTTGACAATAATTGAAGACGAAAATGGAGTTCGTTAACAGTAGAAGCCCGTTTATGCGAGGCAATGTGGGGAGAGCGTACGTCCGATAAGTAATCGTTGATTTTTGTTCTATAAAAAAAATAAAAAATCAACGATTGATTAAAAATTTGAAAAAATGCATACGTATTCAGAAAACTAAACGAATCATTTTCATTAAAAAAAAGTTTTGTTGCCGAGTAATTTGTTAATCAATTAATTTTTTAATGAATTTGTTAATACATTTTGCAATTATTATTATGCAAAATTCATCTTTACAGTACCTTCAGTATACATGATTTTTTCAGATTTTTACACCATTAAGAAGTACTTTCTATTTTCTCTTATTGTTGTCGAACTTGTGCGAAGTCAGCGAGACTCCCTCCTTGAGAATAATGGAAGGCGAAAATGGAGTTTATAAGTGAAATCTCAGTAACATTCTCAATTCAAACGTGTTCAATTGAAACTACTATTATCTATTTTTACAAGTAACACATCACTTCATATACAGATTATCGTTATTACTTATTTAGTTTAAAAAAAAATATAACTTTAATTTAGTTACTTAATATTAAGTTGGTATAAACATAAACCATTGACTGTACAATCGGATCTGTTGTATTTGCGGTTCGCAAAATAAAGATTTACATGTAAATACATGTAATAATAATTTACATGGATTTACATGTAAATACATGTAATAATAATTTACATGGATTTACATGTAAATAGATGTAAATCCATGTATTCTGAGTTTATCATTACTGTTCACTTGCGATAAGTGATCAGAGTCGATAAAAAGCGCATGAATGTAGGGCACGATGTGGAGCTACTGGTGGGTCATAATTCATTTCGGTGGCCAACACTGTGGTTTTCATAGGCAATTAGTTTTTCATAGACATTTCGTGGACGCATTAAAACCGGAGAATACAGAGAATACAAAATCGATTTCTCACAGAGCTCGGCATTTCGCGTACCGCGATCGGTAACAAACTGCAAATAGAAAGCTTGTAAAGCTTTCTGTAACAATAAAAAAAACTTTATTCTCTATAACTTACTTGAAAGCTATGATTAGCGTTTTTAGTGCTGCATTCTGCGAGGGTCAGGTCCGTCAGCTCGATTTCATCGAAAATAGCATCCTAGAAATAGAGAAGAAAACAGAGAAAATTAATAAAAGCGTTTTTAATAAATAAATAAGGGATTATTAATAAAAAAGCTCTTTGTGTCGCGCCGAACGGGTAAGAGCGACCGAGCTTTTAGCAGTCGCCAACTCCACACCGCGGGGTACTCGGTGAGTGATAAAGTTAATGGAATTCTGTTGTAAATACGTATAACAGCTTAGTATGCTGGCGCGTGTAGACGGTAGAAATGTCGCGACGAGGGAAATTGTATGACTGAAAGGAATGTAACTTAGCTGGAGTAACTTTTTTCCTTCTCTCGAGACATTATACATTGTGAACTGAGGCATCGAAGACTTGGCCGCTGGTAAATATAACTTAAGGAGAGAGTCTCGCTGCGCGCTGACTTCGCATAAGTTCGACAACATTAAGAGAAAATTGCAAGTACTTCGTGATGGTGTAGAAATCTAAAAAAATCATGTATACTAAAGGTACTGAGAAGATTCATTTTACATAATAATAATTGCAAAATGTTATGAACAAATTAAGCAAAAAATTAATTGATTAACAAATTACCCGGCAACAAAACTTTTTTTTATGAAAATGATTCGTTTATTTTTCTGAATACGTATGAATTTTTTCAGTTTTTTAAGTAATCGTTGATTTTTGTTCTATAAAAAAAATAAAAAGTTGAAAATTGAAATTCGCGAAGATCCTTCTATGAGGAAGCATTGTCTGTATTTTTGGCTTGCTCATAGAGGAAGCTTCGCGAATTTCAATTTTCAAGTTTTATGAAGAAGCGATATGAAAATTTCAATTTTCAGCTTTTATGAGGAAGCGATTTGAAAATTTCAATTTTCAACTTTTTTCAACGTCAACGTCTTAG
>JAPYZC010004633.1:0-11358 GCA_030522665.1 Ichneumoninae sp. A BG-2022a | reverse complement strand
TATACATGATTTTTTTCAGATTTTTACACCATCAAGAAGTACTTGCAATTTTTTCTTATTGTTGTCGAACTTATGCGAAGTCAGCGCGCAGCGAGACTCTCTCCTTAACGACATAAGCTTGAGTGAACCTCTCGGTGGGATTAGATATGGTGAAACTTATGATGGACTTGAACCAATCGACCTCAATTTGAATAAATCAACCTCAAACAACAAAAACCGACAAGATTTTAACAGTTGGATCGATTACTAGCAAATTCAGACACCTTCATGGATCGATAATTGTCCATTTGTATATGAGAGAAAATATAGGGATGGAGCGAACATACATGAGCGCTTGGGCAAACCGAATATGGTTGGGTCAATGACGATTTAGGTGACTCAACGACCGAGAGGTTGAGTTAACGACATAAGCTTGAGTCAACGTATCGGTGATATTAGATATGGTGAAACTTATGATGGACTTGAACCAATCGACCACAATTTCAATCAATCAACCTCAAACAACCAAAACCGACAAGATTTTAACAGTTGGATCGATTACTAGCAAATTCTGACACCTTCATGGATCGATAATTGTCCATTTGTGTATACCTTTTCAGCCCGATGTCGCAAAAGTTGTAAGAGTTAGTACAAGAAGGCATCTTTCCAAAAGTTCAAAATATCACAGAATCCAGACCGCTCGATCGATTTTTTTTCTAAATTAAATAGCGAATTTTATCTTAACTTAATTCTGTAGAAATTATCAATCCGATAACTACAATTTACGAAAAAAGCATTGACACACATTTTCACCAAAAAATGCAAAATCTGATAAAATATACATGTAACATGTAATAAACAGCGCTTATTTGCTGTAGTTTCATGCAGAATTTCAGCGCTTTCGATGCAGCAATTCTTGATTTATAGAGGTTTGAATTTTTGAGTTCTGGCACACACACGTCCATCCAGAAATCGGTTTTCTAGATGAGCTTTTTTTACGTTGCGAAACATTCTGAACGTCTTTACATGAAAATTTCGAAAATCTCTAAAAAAAATTTGACGAAAACATTTATACAGGTCAGCATTTTTTAATTCTGGCACACACAAATCCAACCAGACATTTTCCTGCCAGATGAGATTTTTCTACGTTGCGAAACATTCCGAACGTCTTTATATGAAAATCTCGAAAATCTCTTTTAAAAATGTCATGAAAACAAAGCTTGCTTCAACGGGAAGGAAAATAAAAAAAAATTGACGAATAAAAGAGAACAGGGGGAAGAGAGGCAAGAAGCCCTTTACCTTTTTTTTCTTCCGAGCCGGAGGCACGACGATGTTTGCGAGCTGGACGGGCTCCCAACGCCGGAAAAGACTCATCGCGAGAGGAGTTTTTCGGCTCCACTCTGGCATCGTTTCTTCTCAGTGATGAATTTCCGGCTCGATGCTTTCGGCTCCGAAGCAACCTTCGTCCAAACGTGAAATCCTCGTGAAGCAAGGCCGGGGACTCTCGTTCGAACGATTTTGAGAAACTGGGCGAAACGTTCTCGGGCATGTTACGGCGTTAAGCATCGCGGAGCCTTCGTGCTTTCTTGTCTCTGCCTCTCGTCTCGGAGTTACATGAAAAGCGCCTCGTTATTCGCGGAATTCTCAAGGAGGACAGAACGGGTTGCGAGATGGAAAATAAACCGTTTCTGACTTCATAGCGGCAGCAAAACACTATTTAAAAAATTGTAAATTTAATCCACCGGATTGGAAGGTTTTATGAAAAAAACGGATACATTAAATTTAACGTACAATTGTGATGAAAAATTAATGAACTTTTACGGTGATATTAAAATAAATTATTAGAATTAAATTACTTTTATAGTTAGGTTAATGAAAATCATGAAAAGTAAAGTGTTTCTAAAATGTTTAATGTAACGTACGTTCATTTTTCACCACAATTATACATGAAATTTAATACACCAGTTTATGCATAAAAACTTCCAATACCGGCTCATTAAATTTCGTACACTGTAAAAAAAATGTCTGCATCGAAATTAATGTACTTGTATTGGAAGCTTTTATGCATAAACTAGTCTATTCAATTTAATATACAAATGTTGTGTAAAATGAATGTACGGTAAATAAAAAATAATAAAACCGTGGTATTTTTAATAGAAGTACTTTAATAGTACTAAATGTATTTAAAAATTACTTTAAAACTACTGAAATTTTACATAATATTTGTACATTAAATTTAATATACTGGTTTATGCATAAAAGCTTCCAAATTCGTAAAAATAAATTTACAATTTTTTTTAAGAGTGTAAGAATCGTTTTTACAGTGAATATTTATCTCCTCTTAATGGATAAGTTTAGTGACATTTAATGAGCGTTGTGGGACGGGATGGAAGACAAATTGGAACTAGAAAAAGATAAAAAAAATTATGAAGAAAATTATGCAAAGCGGAAGAAACAATTCCGAAGTAAAACCAAATTGTTAATTAAAAATAGTAAAAAAAAAGTTTGCTCTTACAAAATGTCGTGATACGAGGGATAGAATGAGCAGTGAAATACTTCACAGAAGCAAAAAATTCCCTCGCGTTACAATATAACAATGTAGGTCCCATGGTTTTCGTCGTCCGTTCGTACATTTAGTATTAGTAGTGATTTTTTTTTTTTTTGGTTGTCATAAAAGGGGACAGTAGACAAATCCTCCCCAAAAACGGGAAAAAGATGACATTGTCATATCGTTTCCTCACCATATCCCCTTATTCGCGAAGCTTATTCTACGACAGAGCATTTTCCGGATTTTTGGCTTCCTTCGTGAAGGAAGCTTTGCGAATAAAGGTGTATTATGAGGAAGCGATATGAAAATTTCAATTTCCAACTTTGTTTAACGTCAACGTCGCGCTTGAGGCAAAACGGCTGTCCGATTCAGGTTCATCGCGAAGAAATACACGGGAAAAATATACCAACGTCGCGCTTGACTTTTGGTCAAAACTGATGACGGATCTGTGTTCGACACGATAAAATACATGTAATATGTGCTCCGCTTTTTTTTTTACGTTTCATTTTTACTCTCAATTCCAATTAGTTTTATCTAGAAATCCAAAAAGTTTTATCCCGCTTTTTCAACCCGTCATATCCATCATTTTGTATATTTTTTACGGCAGAGCATGAAAGACAGCTAGATTTTTCCGTGATGTCATCGGGAAGCAAATATCACACTGTAAAAAAATTTGTTTGAAAATTAATGAACATTATTGGAAGCTTTTTTACATAAACCGTTTCTGAAATTTGAATCACATGTGCGTTGCAATTTTACAGTAAAATTTGTATTTATAATGAACATTTTTATAAATTTCAAACAAAAGATTTGTAATTTTAATATCTGGTATTTTCATTTTGCAAGCAAAGTACACTAATGTTCAATTCATATGAGTAATGTTTGCAAATTTCAAGTGCCAGTACATTAATTTTACAATTTTTTTTACCGTGCACTGTTTGAAAACACGCAAAATCACTAATTTTTACAATATTAATGTATTTTTGACGCTGATCTACAACTCATTTTATTCATAGATGACTTATTTTATTCAACACGAAAACCAGAGTCGAATGTGAAGTTCGATTTTTTGATGACATTCAAAAAATTCAAAACGGCATAAAATTTTAATTCCAAGCCCACTTTTAAGTGTTACGCCACTGAATTTTTTTTTCGGCTGAAAATGACACGAAAGTTGCGACGACGAATGCTCTAAGCCTTGAATGGCACGACTCTTAATAGTGTTTCATCTCTCGGGCGAGTAACTGTATAACGTGCACTACGCGCAACCCCCGTGAAATTCCGACTGCGTTGGTTTTGACGAGAGGTAATGGACCTCGACGAATTAATTCCCGGTACCTAAAATTGCGTCGATTGTTTACTCTCCCCCTTTCGCGAATATACTCAATTAACCCGCTCGCTCGACGAGTGTATGTTCCCGAACATTAATTAACTACGATACGCAGGGGGGCTCTAAAGAACCGTGTAATGTTCCAAACTTTCCGGTGTCTGACATTACTCGGTTACGAAATTATTCTCGAGTACGAAATTGCATAATTTAATCAACGTTGAACGGCTACAATAACGATCGCGAATCGTCGAAGCGCTGCTGAAACAAAAACTCAAAACCCCGCTAAAACAACGTAGGGGAGGGCGGGGCAAAATGGCATAGCGGGGCAAAACGGGATAATGAGAGAAAACGCAATTTTCCAATAACTTTTGGATGGTTGGATAAAACGGGTTTGAAAATCCGGATGTGAGACATTCTTGTTTTTTAAATTTTCAAATTTGCCAGTTTGTAGTACTAACTAAGAGGTGCTTCTGTGATTTTTTTTAGATTTTTAAAGTGCACTCTTTAGGATTTACTTATTTTTTAATATCAGAATATCTAAAAAAAATATTGGTCACTCAAAAAATTCGTAGGAACATTAACTTTTTTATTTTTCATTGACTTTCGAATACCGTTAGAGTCATAATTTTTCCGATGCGGGAACGTCTATTTTCGCAATAAAAAATTAAAATATTTTTTTTTTTACTAAAAATACACCTCCCCAAATTCTAAAAAAAAATTCCCCACTTTGGGAATTTTTTGTTTAGAATTTTCATACAATGCTAAATATCGTGTAAAATTGGAACCAGTATCGAAGGTGTGTTTTTAGTAGACAAAAATTATTTTAATTTTTTTTTTCACGAAACATGGCCTTTCCCGTATCGGAAAAATTTTGACTCTAGCGTAATGAAAGTTGATGAAAAGTAAAAAAGTTATTGTTCCTATGAATTTTTTGTGTGACCAACATTTTTTTTAGATATTCTGATATTTAAAAAAACGTAAATCCTGAAGGGTGCTCTTTAAAAATCCAAAAAAAATCACAGAAGCACCTCTCAGGTAGTACTACAAACTGGCAAATTGTCAAAAACATCTGACAGGTCGACCGAAGAAAGTGACCCAGTTAATACAGAATGCCTCATGTGTCGTTGGGACAAAATGGGGCATTCAAAAATGATTGGAAGTTTGATTTTTCCCTTCACTGTCCCGTTTTGCCCCCCTGAGCCATTTTGCCCCGGTCTCCCCTAGTCGACCTGGAATAACATATCGAATCGATCGACGCGGAATTTTGTTTGTTTCAGATATTTGTTGATTTTATTTCTTTTAAACATTTTGTTTTTTTTTTTTTATATCCGTCCTTAGGAATCGTCGATGGTCGAACGCTGGACAAATGTGGACTGCGCGGCTTGTTATTTGCATAAACAAATAAACAGACGCTCGGCTGAATAGATAGATAGACAAATAGAGTCTAGAAACGAAGGAAAACAGTTGGAACATCCGAAGGCAAAGTTCGTACGTTAAATTCTGTTTTTGTTTGTACCGATCGTCGAACCGTCAAACTCGATGAAATGAATTCCTCGGAGGGTGAAACGCGATGTATGCGGTGCTGTCTCTCTCTTTCTCTCTCTGTCTATGGTCGGGAATCGCGAGGGTTCGTGTGGAGCGAACACGGGGGATCCACATTATCGCTTCGCTGGAGCGATTCGTTCGGTTGAAAAAAAAGACCAACTCGTCCCTCTCGCGGGTCCTCTGTGTGTCATTCGAACCACGCGTCGTAAAAACCACGAATAAAAAAAACTCGTCATATCGAACGGAAAAAAATAAAACACGCGAGAGAGAGCGAGATTTCAACGCGCGAAATTCGCACAGGGAAATCGATATCCCTTTGCTGCTGAACGAAAAATAGTCGGATATCGATAGATAAAATTCAACCACTTTTTTTTCTCTAGCTTTGTTTTCGTGTAGAATTTTTATTTTCGCGATTTTCATGTAAACACGGTCAGAGTGTTCCGAAACGTCGACAAATCACATCTAGAAAAAATTTCCGTGCGTGTGCGCATGAAGAATACTGCACTGTAAAAAATGGTAGGAAATTTACAACACGTTTAATATACAAAGTTACATGAAATACACAATCTCGGTATATGAAATTAGAATTCATATACATTGTATTTGAATTTTTATAATTTAAACTTAAATTCAATACCTGTATATTAAAATAAATTGAATAATAATTATTATTGAATTTATTTTAATATACAGATATTAAATTCAACAATAAATTTAATTCCATACCGATGTTGGCATTGAAAATTAAGACATCTGTATATGAAAATTATGTAATTATAACAAATATTATGCAAATAATATTGTTTTTAACATAACGGTAACGCAATATTCTTACATACGTATCAATGAAATTTTATATACTGTATATGTATAAAACTTCATACACATTTATGAATTTTCAGACATTTTTTACAGTGTGAAGAACGGCTGTATTATGGAACGTAAATTTGGCTTGCAACTAGAGCGGAGAAGCACCTGTGTTTATTACAAGTTACACAATAATTAAAACACGTGTTCAGATTTTATAAACGTTAAAAGTTGGGTGCATACCTACTAATACTCTCTGTTAAAATATTGTTTTCACCGTTTCAGAAATATTTCAGATATATTGAAGGATTAAGTATATTTCTGAAATATGTAAAAAAATGTATCGTTGCAATATCTTGTTAGAATACTTCAAAACATTATTCCCGTACATTTCAGAAATATTTCGCAAGATTTTAAATATTGAAAATATTCAAGAAACATTTGCGCTGCAATATTTTAGTAGAATGTTTCAGAAATATTTTGTGCTATATGGAGACAAAATCTTTTTAATATAAGCTATGAACAAAAAAGTACATCAAGTACATCAAATGTGAAAATCGCGATTTTCACTTTTTTTTAAATCCTTTTGGACGGTGAAGTAATAATCGTCACGGCGAGCCATTCGCGAGGGCCGCGCACTGATCGGTTAATCGTGTGTTGCGCGGCTTCCTGGAGCCCGCGCGAAATTCGACGAGTTACGGGAATCCGTGAATTCGCGACCCTCGGGAGATAGCTCTGCGTGTGCGCTGCATAGCTTCGACAGCTGTAACGACCCCACCGGTGCCCGTATGAATACTCATATAAGGCCACTATAGCTCTGCTCCACGTAAATCCGTGCGACGCGCGACTGCCGAATATGCGAAATCGTAATCGGCTTGATCGGTTGAGGAATCAACGGATCCATCATCGGGCAGAGACGCATGAGG
This sequence comes from Ichneumoninae sp. A BG-2022a, assembly GCA_030522665.1. Lineage (NCBI taxonomy): Eukaryota > Metazoa > Arthropoda > Insecta > Hymenoptera > Ichneumonidae > Ichneumoninae sp. A BG-2022a. The sequence goes on along the minus strand of JAPYZC010004633.1, from coordinate 4,223 downwards.
GGATTATTATCGGGCGAACGCTTCTATTATCACGCGCATTGATCGATGCTCTCGAGCGATCAATCAAAGCAGGCTGATTGGTGCATTGTTAACTGACCTACGAAAAATAAATCATGAAAAAAATTCATTCGAAGAATTCGAAAGGATTTTTATTATACATATGAGAGAACGATACTATGCAAGTCGCTGGCACCAAAATATAATAGTTTCATGAATTAGAAACCGGTATTTTTTTTTTTGTTTTTGACATTTAGAAAAATTTGACGTTATGGATATTAATGAGGATGAAAAGTGAATCGAAGTTTTTTTTTGTTTGGTACTTTAATCGGTGATTTTTCGATACTGTGTCTAAAACAATGTGTAAAAATAAATTATCGAATTTGTTAAAAAACTGTGAAAACATTTTCGTGTATGCAAGTTGAAAGTACGTTTCGGAGTAATTCTGTCGATGTTTTCCTGGATTTTTTTTGTAGGATACCAGTTGTTTAATTAATGGTAGTTTGGTAATTTAATCGGTCATTTTTCGATACTATAAAAAAACAATGTGTAAAAATAAATAATCGAATTTGTTAAAAAGTTTTAAAAAAATGTCGTGTAGATAACACGACAATACTGTTGAAAGTACATTTTGGAGTAATTCTGTCGGAGCGTTTGCGTGCATTTTTCGTTGAATGCCAGTAATTTAATTAAGTGTAGTTTGGTAGTTTAATCGGTAATTTTTCGATACTATGAAAAACAATGCGTAGAAATAAATAATCGAATTTTTTAAGTTAAGAAAAACATAATTCTCATGTATGCAAGTTGAAAATAAATTTCGGAGTAATTCTGTAGATGCGTTTGCGTGAATTTTTCGTTGAATGCCAGTAGTTTAATTAAGGGTAGTGAAACTGTTGTGCAGCGAGGCGTTTGGTACTTAACCCCGTCAAGTTCACGGTTAATTGCTCGAAACACGGAAGAGTTCTCTTCAAACCGGGGCTTTGTGCGAAAACAAGATCAAATTAAATCGGATTGGCTGTGCAGTCAACCGACTGTAATGATGGTCATCAATAAAATCCTGCCGAGTTTATCGAAACGCTTTTGATAGAGCTAGAATAAAAATACATTCGTCCTACGTGACCAGCGGAACGACAAATCGAAGTCCGGGGCAGATTGCCATGACAATGAAAATATTACTTTTTAATCCGTGCTCGAGGCCTCGGTAAAACATACACTTCATAAAAAAAGTAATAATACCTTGCCCGCCGCCCGACACGTTAATTATCTCCACCGGAAAATATAAAAGTTATTATATAAAACGTCCGATCTACGTGACAGGAAAATAACATTCCCGAGATTCGAGGCACCTCATTAAAAAAAAAAGAAATTAAATCTTTGGCGAGAAAAAAAATACACATGTCGAGATTTTTGTTTTTCGTAAAATAAAAAAAAATGTTTCAATGTGATATCAGAATTTTTCTCGCTTTTTTTGAATTTTTTTCTACGAAATTTTTTATATAACACGACCGATCGACGTGGCAGGAATACGGTTTTCCCGAGATTCCAGGAACCGCATAAAAAAATAAACATATTTAAATTTAACCAATAATTTTAATCTCTCTCGCGAGAAAAAAATACCTACACATGTTGAGATTTTTTTTAGTGAAATAAAAAAAATTGCTTTAATGTAATATCAGAAATTTTCTCGCTGTTTTCCGAATTTTTTTCTACGAAATTTATGATATAACACGACCGATCGACGTCACACGAAAATCATATTCCCAAGATTCGAGGCATGGCCTAAAAAACAATGAACAAATTTAAATTTTAAAAAATAATTTTAATATCTCGCGAGAAAAAAAATAACCACACATGATGAGATTTTTTTTAATGGAATAAAAAAAAATCGCTTCAATGTAATTTCGCAATCGTTCTCACCAAGGCGAAAGCCGTCGAAACGAAATTTTCTCCCCCTGCTCAGAAAATATCGCACATCCTCTCATGGCCCGGCAATATTGCGGTCGAAAGACCAATGTTTTTCCAGACACAATTTGTCACCGCGCGTCATAAGCTCGATCCAGTTATCCACTATAGTATATATCTATATATGTGTATATATAGATGTACACGTATGTAGGATCTGAAGGTAGAAAGCGAGCCGGGGACACCGAAAAAAGCGAGTAGACGAGCCACATTTTTGCCACCGGGATTCGTGCCAGCGTGTTGCCGGAGGCGAAGAGATAGAGCACATCGGATAGTTCACGATTCGACTGCTAACGTACTCTGACGTTAATCCCCCTATTGTACGACCTCCCTTATCGGGCAAAATTACGCAATTCTCCCGTCGTTTTGTTTCCGTTCTCTCATTCTCTTTGTTTCTTGATTTTTACATTTTTTTTTTTTTACTTTTAACACATTTCAAACCTTTTTTTGTTTGTTATCCACTCGTCAATTTCATGCGCGCGGGTCATCGCGTGTAACGCTTGGCGCGCATGCGCGCCTTCCTGTAATATAATTTCGGTCGTAATTCTCTTATATTGGTAACGCTCGCAATCGTGTCATTCGATAAAAATGCGCACTTATCGCTTATAAATACACTGAGAAAAAAAGGATGGTATTTCCTACTATAACGAACAGTTCTCAGAGGGGACGTCTATATAGATAGTTTGTGATAGTATATATTTAATTGATTTAACTATAATCATAGTTACACACTGTAAAAAATGTTATGAAGTTTACAACACGTTTAATATACAAAGTTATATGAAATATACATCCTCGGTATATGAAATTAGAATTCGTATATTGTTTTTAATATACCGGTAACGCAATATTCTTACATACGTGTCAATGAAGTTTTATATACCGTATATGCATAAAACTTCATATACATTTATGAATGTTCAAACAAAGATTTTTTACAGTGCAACTATAATTTTTGGTCATTGTCGTCACTATAAAATATAGACGTCCCCTCTGGCAACTATTTACTATGTAAACTTTTCTCAGTGTATATATATATGTATATATGCACGGTCCATAAAACAGGGAACGATTAAAAAAATTATAGATCAGACTCACTTACCGTTTCTGGATCACTCCCAATGACTCATGTAGCGGCGTTTTGTTGACGATTAACGATGGGAAAAAATGTGCTATCATTCGCACTGTAACACGCGAACACTTAAAATATCTACGTACGTGAAACAACTCATTTTTTTTTTTTTTTTTATCGCTTGACGACCAAAGTTTGCGAACGGCAGAGAGGCTGCACGCGACGCGCTTGCGTCAGCCAAGCGGGGATATTAAGTTTTTGTCGCGTTTAAGATAGTCGGGACCCGGCGCCGGCTTTGTCAAGTGCGGTTGAGAAACATACATTTTTTTTTTCACAATTTGTAAATCGACGGGGAATCCCGTTTGTGCAGCGATAGAAACTCGTCGTGACAACCAATGTTAATATTCGATTTACTCGTTCGAACTTTCTTCCTTCGCGGGACTCTCCACACACGAGTTAACGACACAGTAAAAAATAATTGTACATTTAAGACACTTTTTTTTGGTTATACTTTGCAAATAATATTCGTGAAATTAAGAGGCATTTTTGTAATATGGACGAGATTTTTTTGCAAAATTAACCCGAAAAGAATTGAGGACGTTTGTACACAAGAAACGTTGGTGTTTAGACAGTAAGTAAAGTTTGTACTTTTTACAACAAGTTATTGTCCACAAACGTCCACAATTTTTTTATTTTTTTTATTTTCCGATCGCACCATTCGTCTCTAGTTTTGCAAACAAAAGTGCAAACGAAAATCATTAATGACGCAGCGAATAAAAGGGCAAGTTTGTAATATACAAACCTTTAATAACCGAGTTTGTCACTTATTTATCAAACTTATTTTTACGAATCTTCGTACTCCGATTTTACGATTTTTTTACCGTATATTATACTGTGCACGACCCCGAAAAATCGTAAACAAATTTGTTATTCACGATTTTTCTTTAGGTCAAGCTACCGATAAACGTTTCGATAAAAAAAATGCGAAAATCTATCGATTCAATAAACACCCACATGTTTTTTAACGTATATCAAATAACTGTTTCAACCCTTTGATGCATACATTTTTTTCTTTTTTTTTTACAAGTATGAACTTTCAAATACATCGGTTGGTCATTAATTAATTTTTTCCGAATTCAAAGAGTTCAAAGAGTTCAAAAAAATCACGTTCCATAGCGCTTCCACGAGAATC
>JAPYZC010004632.1:0-22771 GCA_030522665.1 Ichneumoninae sp. A BG-2022a | reverse complement strand
AAGATGCGGTTGAGTTTGATGTTCCGTCAGTGAGAGTGTTGAAAAATTACCGAGGTTTGGAGAGAACAAAATTCAAGATTTTGGCGATAGCGACTCGATATCCAAGAAAGCAAAGATGCGGTTGAGTTTGATGTTCGCGTCAGTGAGAGCGATGCGAGTCCTTCCGGAGGTTGGCGTCTTGTGACGGGGAAGGAAAAGGGGTAAATGCCGGGGTTGACCGTCGCAGCTTCCCTGACGGCGTCGTTGGTGGTAAAAGGAGGGGAGACGGAGAGAGAGGGCTGGAACTCGAAGTTGATGACGAGGGAAGGAGAGCCACGCAGAGAGTACCGCGACATGTAGAGAGCGCGAGCCTGGACCAAGAGTCGGAGGGGGCAGGACACGTTTTTTCGTTACCGGAGAGAGAGAGAGGCGAGGGTTCTCTCTCCGGTGCGGTGGTGGGGCTCGGAGTGGCGCACTAATTCGAAAAATAAGTCCCCAAGCCGCGAGAAGCACACTTGACCGAAGCACTCTCCGCCGGAAGGGTGCACCAGGCTGGTCGAGTGCTCGATACTGAGATTAATAAAGCGTATCATCTAAAATAATTCGCACCGATCGCGGAAATCCGGCGAGTCATGATCGATCTGTGATTGCCAGAGTGTAAACCAGTGACCGTTATCGATAGCCCGATTTCCAAAATTTCTAGGATTTATTTGTGATAAACATTTCCGGTCTTCCGCGATGAAACAAGTGAGTTCAAAAAATTGCCCAAAGTGACGGTAATTCAGTGAAATTATCAAATTTTTTTTTCCGTAAATATTCCGTCTCTATGGAACGGTTTTCCCGGTGGAGAGGATATTGTTGATATTACCGATCGAAGTCGCTGGGTCCGTTCGCGCGTGATTTTGCTTCCTCACAGAGGAAGCTTTTTTACTTTTAATCTCGAAGACGGAACGATGGAGGATTCATCGAGCAGGATGGAAATCGCGAGTTCGCCGAAAGCGTCGCACCCCGTCCAGCCTACGCCGTTCAGCATAGACCACATACTGAGCGGGTCGGCGTGTCACGTGGATCAACCGGAAGTCCGTCATCCCGAGGAGATAAGACAAAGCTCCGTGGCGTCGAGAAGATCCCACGTGGAGAACGGTTACGAGAGGAGTTCCTCGGCGATGGAGCAGAACCACAGATTTCCGGGTCGGCCGGTGTCGTTCCCAAGATTGCCCGTCTCACCGGACTGCCAGTTGAACGTCGCTAGGGAACTGGATATTCTGAGGAGAAATCTGACGCAGGCGAACCTCACGAATTTCGGGAATCTCCAGCATGCGGTTCCACCGTCCAGTTTCAAGAGCCTGGAGACCCTTGGCAGCCTGGCCGCCTATCATCGGGAGGTCAAGGAAGCCAGGGAAACGGCCCAGAGACAGCAGGACGAAGCTTTGGATATGAGCAAAAACAAATATCTAGGTAAGATCCGTCAGTCTCATAGGGAAACAGTACTTTGTCGTCTCATTGACCGGCTTGATCATCGAATCCTTTCAACGAATCATTGCCAAATTGGCAGGAAACTTTCGGAAGATCAATAAGTCTCTTGGAGATTTTTTTCCAATTTTTTGCACCCTTGTTCCCAAGGAAGTACATGATTTTCTTGTGAAAAATGGTGCAGCTGCCATGAGGGTTTTTTAGTTAATTTGTGGCTCTTTCCATATTCCCTCGGTTATTCGTCAGCAGAGTTCCGTGGCTGCTAAAATTATGTTTTGCTGCCTCATCGAGAATCTGAATCATTGAAACCTTTCGACGAATCATTGCGAAATTGGCAGGAAATCTTCGGGGAACCAATACGCCTCTTGGAGATTTGTTTAAATTTTTTTGCACCTCCTTTTCCAAGGAAATACATGATTTTCTCGATGTGAAGATGGTGCGGCGCCCATGAGACTTCTCTGCCGAATCTGCGCCTCTTTCCATCTTTTCCCCCGATGATTCTTTATCAAAGATTTCGTTGGCTCTTCGTTCCCACTGAAATTCTCTCGTGCTCCTACCTACAGCGGATTCGATCTAGATACAGCGATAGCGGATCGAGGCCAGGCTCGATCCTTAAGGGCAGACGAGATCTTCCTCAAGAGTTTTTTTTTTTTTCTCAAAGTTAACCCGAGCCTGAGATAACGTAATTGAATGTAATTTTAGTAGCATAAGTGGCACTCGAGATCCGGGCAGACGTCACGAGTGGCTTTGCGCTACTCAACTTCTTGCACTTGTCCGTCCGTCCGTCGGGCAGCCACCGGCCGCGCACACTGTTGGTCTCTCTTGATGTACGACGTCTGTGCTCTTTTCTTTCATCCCCCCTCAAAACATCTCCAGAGAAACAGGCCACGACATCGATTTCATGCGTTAGGAATAATACAAGAATCATAAATACGGCATCAACGATATACGCGATAGATCATTGGCGAGACCGCGTCAATCAATCGCTGTTAATCGGTCATGGTAAAAAAAATCAATCGGCTGTTATTGTATTTACCGTAGCAAGGCCATCGACGATTATTGGTTCGAGGGTTCGTACGGTAAGGACGTTGCATATCGGATTACTAGGCCGAGGCTGGGGTTCGAACAATTCAATGATCGACGTAAGATGAGACAAAAGCGACGTAGTGATCCGACGAGGATCGCGGTCAGTGATAGGAGCACCACTTGCCGCAGGGGCACTTTCCGATGTGTTTAGTAACAGAAGCGATATAGAGGAGAATGTTTGAAGAACGTTGGGGACCGGACGCATTAGACGAGCCACGACGCCATCAAATCTCGACGTTGAAAGCGATCAAATATAGATCTCTCGAAATGTTCGCGCAAACGTGGGTCTCGGATGTGCGTCCGTTCTCATTATGCTACATAAATTCACTGCGACGACAGTAGAGGGTTGACGTCGCTTGATCCGTCGCTTGTCCCCGGATGATCGAGACCAATACATTTTTTGTAAGATGGATAATTGTAATTCAATAAATAATATTAAAGGATTCACAAATTTAATAAATGATTCACAATTTTTATAAATAATTCACAAATTTTATAAATAATTCCCAATTTTTATAAATAATTCACAATTTTAATAAATAATTCATAATTTTAATAAATAATTCACAATTTTAATAAATAATTCACAAATTTTATAAATTATTCACAATTTTGATAAATGTTTCACAATTTTTATAAATAATTGACAATTTTTATAAATAATTGACAATTTTTATAAATGATTCACAATTTTAATAAACAATTCACGAATTTAATGAATCCGGAGATGACTGTAAGATTTAATTTCGCGGCGTTACGAGCCACATTTTCGACCACGTACGAGCCCGTGCAGTCCTCAGTTATACCTGGTGCCTGGTTAAGCAAAGGGGAGTTACTGAGTAGGGCGAAGTAAACACATGTCGGGCTAACCGTGGCACGTGTTGATGTTTCAACGAGACATCAAAAGCCTAACGAATATCACCGTCCATAATCCGCGGCTGCTGAAACGCTTCGTTCGCGTCTTTTTGCTAGACTTCGCACCCCTCATTCATGGGCTCCGAACCGAAAAAGCCACAGATTCGGTAGACGCTTGCGCACTTCCGGTTCCAAAAGCGACCCGGGCTCTCGGGCTAAATCGTACGAATTTACATTATCCGGACGATTTTTTTTCTTTCTGTCAACAGACGACATCGACGATGACATCTTCGAGGCGCAGAGCCATGGTCAATCGCTTCAGGCCAGAAAGAAACGAAGCAGAGCGGCGTTCTCGCACGCCCAGGTGTACGAGCTCGAGAGGAGGTTCGCGGCGCAAAAGTATCTGTCCGGACCGGAAAGAGCCGACCTGGCGAGGGGGCTCAAACTCACCGAGACGCAAGTGAAGATTTGGTTTCAGAATCGACGGTACGAAAGTCTCGATTTTATACATGGAAAATCATATTTTTGGGATTTAAATGGAAAATATTGGTTTGGGAGTAAATTATTATTATATTCGTGATTAGCGGGAAAAATACGTGGAATATAGTCCCGAAAAAAAAAAAAAAATTGAATGAACATTGATTTTTCACTTTTTGAGCCACTTTTGGAAAAATTTCGATTTTTCGTGACTTTCAAAGGTCGATATCTCGGCTTCCATTGGAGCTAGGAAAAATCCGGGGTGCCCATCGTATTCTACGGGAAAAAATGAAAAAGAATATTAATTTTTCATCACAATTGTACATTAAATTGAATGTACAAGTTTTTGCGTAAAAACTTCCAGTTCGGTACATTAAATTTATAATTTTTTTAAATACACAATGAAGTGTCCTTTATCGTGCCTTTTTTATCTTCATCATCGCCCAGTAACGGAATGTTATTTTTTTTTATTCTGCAGGTACAAAACTAAAAGGCGTCAACAGCAGGAGCTGGGTGCTCTGGTGAGTTCGAGCACGGCGAGGCGCGTGGCAGTCCGTGTCCTGGTCCATCCGGACGAGCATTTGAGAGGATTACCCCTCCGCGGTGGCGCGGGCCAACTTCCGGGACAGATCTCCTGTCCGCAGATTCATCCGAGCGCAAACAAAGCGCTGAACGGTTTCCCGTACTACTGTCTGCCCTATCATCCCCTGCTGTGTCCGCCCCTTCACGGCGCTCAGATACAGGTGCAGCCTGCGATACCGACGGAGCTACCCGATCAAGTACATCGGGACCCACAAATCACGAAAATGGATAGTGAAAAGTAATGAATGAGAAAAAAACAAAGTAAAAAAAACCAAAGATAAATTAATTCTGCGACTCGTACCGGATGTCAATAAAAAAAGTGTTTTATCTTGCAGATAAATTGGATAGATAATTTGAACCGTATGGAATTAAAAATACGTAAATGATATAATGATTCGTCGAACCAAAGTTCTAAATGTGAATATATCTTCGAGCATATTGTATTTCCTAGAATTTAATATAATATAGCTTAAAGAGGGATCATGTATATTATAGTGTAAATAAATGTATAAACTGTCACAATATGTACCCAACGTTTCCATACTTTTCCTCACCCACCTCGCGACGATCCTGTTCAGCGACGCCTTTCATGGGACTCCGAGCACTGGTGCCGGAATGAAATCGTTCCCCGATGGGTACACCGATTATGGAATTGTCCCTTGTACCCTTGTACTTTTTTTTTTTTTATTTGTACCCTTGGTTCCCATGAGTTATGCCTTTGGTACGTATCTAGGGGAAACGGGAACATGTGTACCCGTTTCCCCTAGATCAAAATACTCAAGGTCTACATCTTCGGTCCTCACGAGTACAGCTTTTGTCCTTATCTAGGGGAAACCCCTCTTTAAATAAGTACTAAAGCTGTACTCGTGAGGACCGAAGGTGTAAAATTGAGTATTTTGATCTAGGGGAAACGGGAATATGTGTACCCGTTTCCCCTAGATACGTACCAAAGGCATAACTCATGGGAACCAAGGGTATACTAATCTAGGGGAAACGGGGACATGTGTACCCGTTTCCCCGAGATAAGTACCAGAGGTATAACTCATGGGAACCAAGGGTATACTTCTTATCTTAAACGGGGACATGTGTCCCCGTTTCTCCTAGATCCCCTAGAATTCCATTCCCGTGTGCTATATGGGATTTGGGTTTTTCGAAATTCACTCCCATGTGTGAATTTGGATCAGGATTTTTTGGATTTCACTCCCATGCGCTATAAACGCCGAAATCTCGGGAATTTTGCATATGGGAATGATTTATGATTTCTCGAAATTCACTCCTATACGCTATGAACGTTGAAATTTTGAGAATATTTTATATCCAATAGTTTCAAATACCAATCAACCAGAATAAACTGTCGAAATCGAGCGTCCATTGGGAGTCCATGGATGACCTTCCAACTTTATTATATATAATATAATATAGCTTAAAGAGGGATAATGTATATTGTGGTGTAAATAAATGTATAAACTGTCATAATAGGTACGCAAAATTGCCATACTTTTGGTGTATCATGAAAAGATATGATATTCCGATATTCGCCAATCCTCACCCTCGCACCGGAGCCGGACCGAAATCGTTCCCCGATGGTTACACCGAATATAGAATTATTCGTTTGGGCGTGAAGGAATTTAAAATCACGCTCCGCGTTGGTGAGCGAACGATTCAAGCTGAGAGAGCAACGGACATCGCTTACTCGACGTATCGTCTATGTATTGTGCAATAAGTGAAAATTAATATGTGCTGTCCGAAAATGAACTATCGTTAAGTAACAGTTTGAAAATCTCATTTTTGGACTAGAAGTGACTTCATCCGAAAATACGTAACTTCCGACCGAAAAATGAGATTTTCAAATCGGAAGCGACGTATTGTTGATAAATCTCCGAAAATGTAAATTTTTCGTTTTCTGAATTTCACAATCTATAGGGAGGACGCGAAGTGCCCGAACCAGAACAACTTGCTAGTAGAACATAATTTATGGACTCTCCATGCCCTCGCGTCACATAATACTCCGTAGAAAAATGTTTCCGTCTACGCGACAGTGTAGGAAACTCTTTTCTCTTTGACTTCCCGACGAGCTCGAAGCGCGACTCGGGTTTTATAGTTTATTGTTTCACTCTCGTGAGGTTCCCGTGTCATCCAGCGAAACTGGAGGAAAGAGTTTCTTTTTTGTCCGAAAAATCGAGGGTGTCGGAGGGGTGGGGCGGTTTCACCGAGAGAGCCCGGAGCCGCAAAAGGCGTTATTTTTTTCCCCTAAGTGTTTTAATAGTTCAAACTGGGTGGGCCGGACAGACATCGGATATGTTTATTCAGGGCCAAAGACTGAACGGGCCGGCCAGAGCCGCCGAGAACGAGACGGCGGAGGCTCCGGCAGCTTAACTCGTCGGGGAAGAAAAAAAATACTACCGAGATCCTCGACACTCATCTGTTGTAAACAAAAGAGTTACATTGCCATGCGTTCGAAGCCACGCTCGATTGCTGTGCTTCCCGTCTTCAGTGCAGTATTCGTGCGGTTCGATTCCACGCCAAGTATTATTCACATCAGATATTGAATGACAATTTGACTGGAAAAAAGTTCGTGAACTTCATCATTTGACGACAAAAAAATCGATAATTTGATAATTTGACTGGGGACGAAAAATTCGATAATCATTCGACTGCACAAAAATTGTATAATTGGACTGAAAAATTGGGCGCATGAAGAGCGAGCTCTTTAAGATAGATTTTTTTTTCACGAATTAACATCGAGAGAGTGACGGCTAAGAGGCGAGCTTATGACGAGGATGAGAATGGTCTTCGCTGGCGCTTCTGCAGTCCATTATCGTCTTGTTTACAGAAATTTTCTAAACATTCGCGAAGCCATAACTCCGTACACCGTGGACGTTAAAAGCGTGCTGCTGCAACATACCCTGTGAAGTATCACGAGTTATTGGCATTAACGACTGCTCTTCCCGATATAATATCGTTTTGTGGCTTACTCAAGAAATTCCACTGTCCCCGTTTTCCGTTACACGGTACTGCCGTTACATTGTTATTTCAACTTTCCTTGCCTCCAGATATAACGGTGAATTTTTTCTATTTTTTTTTTGGCCGAATTACATTCGCTAATTCGCTAAAATTCGCTAAAAGCCGGCAAATTAGATCGCCAGAGCATTCCGCCGGAAGTAACGAGAAGTAAAATCGTCGGAAATTTGGGAACTGAAAATTCATGAAGTCGATAATTGTTTCAACGATAACATTGTTATTTCAACTTTCTCGAGCCCAAATACAACGGAGTGGCCACTCAATCGGATGACGAAAAATTGCCTTTTCAATTTTTTTTTTTTCACACTGGAATTGCACGAAGCTTTTAAAAACCCACAAATTAGACCCGCCACGGTGTTCCGCCGGAGTTGAACGGGGAAGAAAGGAGGTAGCAAATTCGTCGGAGATTCGGAAACTGGAAACTCATCGAGTCGATAGTCGTTTTAACGATAACCAGTGTCTCGCGGACTTATCCGTCCTCATCCCCGAAACAAGAAAGGAACAATTTGTCGCTCAATCAGGCGACGGAAGCTAATTTTCATTAGCTGTTAACTGCGCGCCCTGAGCAGGACCCCTTGGCTCTGTCCCTCGCTCGTCCCCCTTGTTCCCGTTTTCCCCCCCCCCCCCCCTCTCGTTCAGGGTGTCCTTTCGCTCGGGGCTTATAGCTGAGGACAGCACTGGAAACTTCTCACGAGAATTACGACGACCATAAAACGCTTCGACAAGTGTCGAGCCGAGACAAACCATTGAAATACCGAAGTCGTCTTTTTCCCCTTAATTGATCTATCGAATTGATCTGTAAAAAATAAAATTTTATCTAAAAATTAAAGAGTAAAATTATGTACGTGCAGAAAAATAAACCGATTAAAATAAGTATTTTTTGTACTCACTTTATTCGGCCGATTCCCTGTTAAATTGTTCGTGTAAAATGGCTTTTATAACGAGGCCGGTAAGAAATTACGGCGGGTAATTGAGTAGCGTGAAAAAAATTCTCGATGCCTGAAGTAAAAAAAAAAATGAAAAATAAAATTGTCGGTTTTTACGGGAATGTCATGCCGGAGCTTATTCATGCAGCGATGGCCATTACCGATTTCACACGAGCCATTTAAGGGTGGGGAAAAAAGCCCGTGAATTTTTGCGAGCTCCCCGAGCGCACGCCTCCTCTCTTACAATCGTCGCCAATCGTAAACGCGCACGAATTTGAAAGTATAATACGGCACGGTATAGCACGAGATTTCATTCCGCACTAGACAACTATACTTCACCCTTGCCGGAGATTGTCCGACTATACCGAACCTTCTCTAGTTCACCAGTTCACGATGATCTCGTGACCAAATATAAATACATACACACTTCGCGGGTAAGTACACACTGTGCTCCAAAGGGTTAAAATAAATTTTTCTTCGTGCCCGATTAATAAAATAAAAATGATTAAAAAATGGAATCAAAACTAGAATAAAATTCCCTAAAAGAGTAAAAATACTTCGTCCGTGAATCCCCAATTTCCACCAATAATTGTTCCACTCGAAGCTTCACCTACCGATCGCTCTCTTTCACGAATCGTCACGCGGATGGAATTAATCAACAACCGTATGTCCAACTGCGTGCTCCAAAACGTTAAAATACATTTCCGTTCTTGCTCGATTAACAAAATAAAAAATAAAAATAGATTGATTAAAAACTGGAATCATATTGCCTATTATTAATCATATTGCCTACTATTAATATTGCATATTAAAAGGGTGAAAATACTTGATCCGTGAATCCCCAATTCCCACCACCAATTGTTCCACTCGGAGCCCCACCTGCCGCGCGGCTGGAATAAATCAGCAACCGTACGTCTAATTGCAGTATCTTTTGTCCAACAATTCGCGTAATTGGCGGTTGACCCGATTTAATTACACCCGCCGCTCTCCGGACGATATTTCAATAAACGACCCAGCCGATCCTCGACCTTGCCTCGTCCATCTTCAATTCCCGGGCCTCCATTTTTATCCCCTAAACACTTTATATTGCTCGTTTAACTTCGTCACCGTCGAGCTACTGGGAAGCGTGCCTCCGCTATTTTTCCAAGGAAAAACGAGCGAATAAAGCTCGGAGTCCCCTTTAACTTCTTCAATAGTCCGTGTGACGATGCTCGGTCTCCCTGGCAACGAGCCCGATTGAGTCGCGTGTCACAAGTCGAGAGACTCGTGTCTATAGACCGCTGCAGAGCGAGGTTTTTCGGTGAGGTTGATCGTGGTTCGTACAATTACCGGTGCATTTCTTGCGCCGGGTCGGTCATCTTCACCAAAAACGCGCCCCGCGGGACTCTAAGAGGTCAGGACACGTACAGCCGAGGATAAGAGATTGAGGGATGACGGGGGCGGAAGGGGGGCGAAGATAGAGGAGGGGGGGGGGGGGGGGGGGGGGGGGGGGGGGGGGGGGGGGGGGGGGGGGGGGGGGGGGGGGGGGGGGGGGGGGGGGGGGGGGGGGGGGGGGGGGGGTGAGACGAGATATAGAGAGAGCCTTCTCCTTCCACTCTCGGTGGGAACGCCGAGAGAAAATCTCAAACTTCGAACCGGCAATTCGGTTCGTGGCTCGACGATGCGGCCGCTCGCTGTGTCTCTATTCCTCCGGGTAAACGAGGAAGAGGAGAATTGTCGCGAGGTGCTTCAGAGTAGCGGAGAGATTTGCGAATAAAATTTCATCCTGGCTGGTCTGAGTCTTGCGGAGGGAATGAAGCTTCGGATATTTTTTTTATGTTTTTTTTAGGTGAGAAAATAAATTTGAGGGACGAAAAAGAAGGAGCGGTCCACACTTTGCGACTCTGAAGAAAATTAGGTTTTTTTTGTCACTTTTGCCTGATAGAATTGTGGCCCGATTATCCGCAGTTCCAGTTCTCGCACCGCTGGAGAAACTCGTCGTTAAATTATCTGACGCACGGACGAAGGAAAGAAGATGAGAAAAATAAAGAAACAGCGACACAGAAGTAAAACGTTTTACCGTCTCTTCCCGTCGTGTGGTTTTTCTTCTCAAAGAGGCAATTTGGATGATTTTTCGCGGCGAAGCGTCGTCGTCGGGGGGGGGGGGGGAATTGGCGAACTACCGGGGCCAATCAACAGCGTTTCATGCGGATGCGAAAACGCTCCGACGATTTGCCGAAGTAGCTGGGAAAATTCTTTGGCCCCGGTAATTCGACGAGGACGACGACGATCGGGGGGAAAGGACGTTACGGCTTAAGATCGTGTACTTGGGGAGCCGACAAGAGGCGAATTTAAACGTGTAGACTCAAAAGTCGTCGGTTTTAGTCATCTCTCAAATAAGACTGGAAAACGGAAGTGACGTCGTACAGAAAAACGTCACTTTGGTTTCAAAATCTCATTTTTCGATTGGAATTGAAGTTATACCGAAAATACGTCACATCCGGTTTGACAAATCTCATTTTCCGAACGAAAGTGACTTCATACCCGAAATATGTCACTTTTAACAATTTCATTTTTGGACCGAAAATACGTCACTTCTGATTCGACAATCTCATTTTTGAACCGGAAGTGATGTCCGATGTGAGATCACTTCCGGTTTAAGAGTGGAATTTCCAAACCGTAACAAGCGTTACAATTACATTTAAAAATATTTCGCTGGCGTGAATCTCGCATGCACCGACATTCCTTTTACGCCCGGCGTAAAAAAGCTTGTGAATAAGAAATAAAAAAAGAACCTTGCTGGTAGAGAGTGCGGACGAAGCGTCTTCCATTCGTTCGAGTGAGCGAGTAGACCTCCTTACGGTCAGATAGTTTTTTGTCCGAAATAAATTTAAAGTGCCACTCAAACGAGTGCGCGCACACGCTCTCGACTCAAGGATAGTTCCAGCATCGGCAGCGTGCTTATATTATTACGCTCCATGTATATCCACTTTGCATGTGTATTCGCTGCCGGGCTCGTCTCAGCTCCAGGAGCCAGCTAGATATTCCCCGATTCAAAAGTCCTCCAGAACAAAGTGTTGTCTTACGTAAGAATAGTGGTGTAACTATGAGTGGTGCACTCGATGAGAACGTACGTAGCAGCCAGTGTGCCTTTTCAAAGTACGTGCACATATACGTACACATATTCATACGTGTACGCGTTGGCAAGCTTGGAGCATCGCCAGACTCTCGAGCGCAAGCTTCAATCTCGGTGTATGGAGATGCTCGTACGGGTAGCATTAGTGGAGATTGAAGAGGAAAATAATAAAGGTTTTCGTGAACGATCCATTCTCCGCGATACTGGCTCGACTGGCGAACCGAGAACGCAAGCCAAAGCCGCGGTCGTGTCAGTTAAATAAATAACTAGCCAATATTTAGCGAAAAAAAATACTTTTTAATTTTTTGTGATTTTTTGAAAATTTAGTATCTGGGTAGTGAATTAATTTTCCATCAATGCGGTATGCAAGTGAAATTGCAATCGTTTCGCTGGGTTACATTTTTTGGTCGATCAATTATGGACGAAATTTGTAGAAGGTGGAAATAATTACATTTTTTTTTAATAGACTTATGGGGTGTCTTTTGAATAAAGAAAAATCGTGTACTGGAGAACTCAATCAATTCGAATAATCGGGATCTTGGCGTATTCAATTATTTCGTTAAACGTCCAAACAACGAGATACTATAAATAGGCTTCAAATTACCGGGAGGGCCTGCGGCGGAGCGCGGTGTTTTAGCGGCCATTTTGGAAAAATAAACGACGCGCCCGGCTAGAACCAGATGACTCCGTTGGCGAACGGCGAGGAAACTCGTCGTCGGAGTGACAGCCGCTGTGCCGATTGTTATTGAATTTACATTAACGTTTACGTTTTCGTTTCGATATACGGTCGTTGAACGCTTTGCCGAGTATTCTTCCTGCCGGGGAGCTCGTTCTCTTTATTGCCATCGGCTCGTCGGCTGTTCGGCCACGAGCAGACGATACACTGGCTCGGAGTATTGGCAAAGTCAACTAACAAGTTTTCAGCTTGAGGGAATAATGATTCGATTGAATTTTATCGATAATGCTAATAAAAAAATCGTTGGATCCATTCAAATATGTAATCGAAGACACGTAAAGGAGAAATAGTTGGAAGGGGGCAAAACGGACCCGTGCCTTTCATTTGAACTGAAACTCTTTTTATGTCCAGCGAAAAATTGATAAAAGTGGTCGGTTTCCGTGAAATTACTCGTTAGAGTAGACTGAAAACATAAATTCTAAATTTAATGTACTGGAACTTGAAATTTGCTTACATTTTTCACATTATAAACATGAATGTACTTTTTTGTAAAATTAGAGTACCAGATATTAAAAAGTTGTGAATCTTTGGCCTGAAATGGACAAAAATTTGCAATAAAAAAAATGTTACTGTAAAATGTATGCACTTTATGCAAAAAAACTTCCAATACCGTCCATTAATATTCAAACAATTTTTTTGTACAGTTTAGGTATTGCATAAATAAACTTATCAACGATAAAGATGAATTTAATACTTACCAGCAAGCGTCTTGCGTCTTGCTTCCGGTTCACGGCTGGATTCGGAATCAGAGATAATTATCGACTAGTCCGACCGTAGTGTAAAAAGACGATTACCATTTGCAGCGTTCCGTTTTAGCTTCGTTCGTACTGGTCATCGATGTTTCCGTGCAGACGGCCGATATGTTACCGACTGAACCATGGTAGGTATGTTACCGACTGTAGAGCAGTACGAAATAATGACCTGCGGTCGGTAAGGCAGAGTTTAGTTGCAGTCACCAGCGTGCTTCGGAGTCCCGACAGAAGTCGCCAACAACGCTCTTCAAAGGCGCCTGAAACGAATCCTAATGGCCCATAAATCCCCGGTCTTTTATTTATTTTTATTTTAACCAAGGGAACAACAGTTTTTTTTCATCATTTTCGAGCGAGCTAGTGTGAATAATCAAATAATTATCTTTCCGACTCGTAATTAGGCCACCACCGAGGCTCTTTTTTTCCCAACCCGGCTATTCTTGCAGCACTAAAGACCTCTCCGGACGGCGAATGACTTTCCGCTTAATAAAATAATACATGTACGCGATTCTCTTCGCTAATTATTTCGTACCACAGTGAAACTTCAATTCCGTCAATCCAGATCGTCATTGTTCTGCGGCACGAATACATTCATTCAAGAAACGAGTCTATTGTAACGCAACGCAGGAAAAAAAGAGCCGTTTGTTAATTGAAGTAAAACTTACAAGAAACCTTTTTTTTACATCGCCAACCAAATACGACACTTTGCACGGTAAAAAAACTTAAGAAATTGAATGCTCCCGACTGGAAGTTGTTACATAAAAATTTGTTCATTAAATTTCATGTACAATTGTGATGTAATATAATGAATTAATGTTCATTGTATTAAAAACATTGACAACACTTTGGAAACCATTTGAAATTTTGTATAATTTACTTTAATTTCAATGAAAAGTAAGTATATTTATGATTCATCACAATTGTACATTAAGTTTAATGTACGTATGTTGCATTAAAGCTTCCAGTCCGAAACATTAAATTTACAATTTTTTTTTTACATTGCGGGTATCGTGGTAAGAACGGAGCAAAAACACTTTGAATTATACATGCAATTTTAGGATAGCTGTTGCATCCGAAAATTGCATGGATATTTCCAAGTGTTTGAACAGGTGAAAATGGGTCCTAGAATTTTCTCGTCGAGGGTGGCGAGGTGACGGCCGGCAAGGTTTATCTGATCGATCGTTTAACACCTCTGGATGTCGGCGGCACCGCCCACCGGCCCGTGGCGCGCGGTTGTCTTAACGTCAATCAAAATTTGCCGGCTGAGACTTCACGGGCCAGACGGCGGAGGCGTGTGGCCCGCGCGGTTCCAATCAAGGCTTCCCTTTGTTTGAGAACAAGGAAGATTGCCAGGATTTTTCGTTAAAAAATTACCCAGATAGAAATCGGGGCTGGATCATCCCTTCTGCTGGTGGTCACGAAGCTCGGTAGGAAAAATCGGCCTGGCGAACTCCTCGGTGGCAGCCGCTGCGGCTGCCTCAGCCTGAGGTCTATATCTGCTCCGATCCGGACGAGGGTTAGGCCGAATTGAATAGCAAGGAAATTGAAGCCGTCAGGATCCGGTAATTATTTAATTAGGGCTCGAGGGGTATCACTCTGCCGATCAGGGATCTGCCGAACCTGCGCGCTCGACCTCGACTCCGGGCAGATCGGGGATTACGAGCTTAAGGGACCCTAAACTCACCGGAAAATTTCGCACCTTCTGACCAAGACGATATCTTAATTTTTTGAAAATAGGAGCAGGGCTTCGATGTAGATAAATGACAAGAAGTAACAGGTATCAGCAGCACTCAATATCAGCTACAATACCGATTTTTTTTTTGTTACCTATCGTTTTTTAACCTAAAGTATTTTATGTCCTTTTGCTCTAAAAACGTTATAACATTTTATATAAATTAAAAAATAGATAGTAATTGAAAAGTTGTCATAGAATGATCGTTGGTAAAGAATAGCAAGAGGGACGCGTGATATAGCCAATTCCCAATCCAGGGTTAAACAGGGGTGACGGAAGACTCCAATGCCGAGTTCCGTCCGCAAAATGTTATCCGGAAAAATAATAAATAATAAGTTTAACAATAAATACTAAATATAGTCTGTTGCAATAAAAATACTGCGTATTTTTATTATGAAACAGATGGCAGTAGGCGATAAAGATTTCTCACCTTGACCGACCGTGCCGTCTTGCCCCACAGGTCGGAGATTAAATCGCCAAGATCGGTTTAACGGATGTCAAAGGGAGCGCTAATTTTCCTAATGCATTGAGCACCCACAGGGGTGCCGTGTGTCGCGAGCTGAAGGCTCGCGACGTCGGGGTCCAGGTCGGACGATCCTCTCGGCTGCTGCTCTCGCTTGCTAAGTGAGGACCCCATCGAGGAGCGCCATTGTTTCACAAACAAAAGAGCGCGAGGTGGCCGGGCCCCGCGTGCGCTCGCGAGTCATGGCGGCGGCTTTCTTTGAACGCCCCTCGGCCAATCGTTGCACGGCTTTAGAGCGATCGGTACAAAAGAAACCCGGCCGCCGCGATGATTGAGATTTTCTGCGTGCCCACGAGGGGTTTCAGGCCCGCGACGACCGACTATGCTCTCGCGATGCTCTCCTGCTTCGCTCCCTCTCGTCCGATGTTTCTGCACTCGCTCTCGCTTCATCACGATCCTGCGACTTGTCCGTCAGCGAGTTGGCAAGGAATAAGAGGAAACGATCGCGCGCGCCCAGGAAATTGATCGAGATCGAGGAATGATCTATTTAGCGTTTTAACCCTTTTTAGACGCTCATTGCCAGACACAGAAACTCTCGCTGGCGTTATTTGTCCACAATGTCCATTGCTGGTTATCTTCACTTTCAACTGATGAGAATGGTCCATTTTGCCCCGAAGTTCCATATCGCCCCGCTTACTAATAAATCGACAGCTTGTGTATCCAATTGGATGAAATTTATCGCCGCAGTCCCGCCAGAAATTGATTTCTTCCAATGGGTCATTTGGGATCCTCTTCCCGATACGCGTGACCAACGTTATACAGACTCGTTAAGCTCGTGTCATTTGGAAAAGTGCTTCACATCTGTTGAAACTCGCGTCTTATTTCATTTCTTAATTAAAAATTCCGGTTAATCGATTACTGGAAGAATTAATAAAAGGATGTTTAATCGGGTTTCGGAACGACGAGGCAGTCTTCGTGGATCCGCCCCATACGGCCCCGGCATGATTGCCTCGGATGTACCAAAGTATCTCGCTCGTTTCTGATTCATTTTTTATTTATTTATTTTTTTATCGTAGTCCCCTCGCTATCTCACGTTCGGCCGATCGTTTCGTTGCCTCTCGCTCGTCCTTCCGCTCCCGGCGAGCGAGGAACATGGCGGCGGGGCATATTGGAGCGGGATGGAGTGCCGTATTCCAGGGATCATGATTAATCAATTAGCGATCGGAGGTAGCTCACCGAAAATCGACGCCGTGGCCCCGAAGCGAGAGAAAAAGAAGCTGGACCAAAGGAGCCGCCGATGCGGTGACGCGGCGCGAACGGCTTCGGCCCACGCACGCACACGACCGATTGTCAAACACATTTCTCCATGATAATGGGAAATAAAAAAAAAATCATTGGGATCGAAGGCGTTCATCGATCGTTTGCGCCACGATCGGTCGGACAACGAGGTTTGGAAAAATAAATACCCGCGCAAATTCTATTACGCCACAACAATGCCCCGACGATTCTTCGGTCACGATCGATCAGCAATCGAAGGAGGATCGACTGCGATCGAAGGAGGAACCTCATCCGCCGATCATTTTCCAATGGCTCTCGCGCCATCAATCTCCGCGGGCCTCGTTGATGTTGTCGAGACTCGCGGATAAATTCACGGACCGCCTTTGAACTCTCGCCTTGTTTTGTGCGGTGGAATTTTCATGAAAAAAATAAATAAAATAGAAAAATACCCAGTCACCAAAGCCCACACGTCATAGACAGACGTAATGGCCTGTCGTCGCCACGTCGGCTTGTCCGGCTGCGTCTCAAACGATTTTTATCCGCTCTTACATTTTTACGACTCCCCGAGAGAAAAAAGATCTTCCGACTCGTCTTCGAAGACTCGCTCTCCTGACGACGCGAAGCCATTCGAGAATTCGGTCCGTATTTGTGTACTCCTATTCAATTATCGACCGATAAACATTGGAACGCTAAAATAAAAATAAAATACATAAGTGGATAATGGTTGTTTTTTTTTTTTTTTTTTTTTAATTTCTCGGAAAGGCGATCGCATCGTTGTGGAATGCAATCCGCGTTTGTGCGCATGCGCTTCCGAATTTAATTAATAATTAACGATTCAAGTATTCGGTCCGTATTTGCACTCCTATTAAACCTTCACGTGCCGGATTCTTGTTTAACGACGACCTGGAATTTGCCAGAACGCAAACTTCGAACGGTTCCAATAACAAGTTAATGTGCTAAAAAAGAATCTGTAAAAATTCACAAACATACCTTAAAGTCTTGTTCTTTGGATAACACAGAAGGAAGTTTATTACGAACATCCCTGTCGTTTTTGTGCTCAAAAGAAGGTATGGTCGTTTGCGATCGGCACAAAATCTTCGGTACTTGCAGTGTTAAATTATCGACCCTTAAGCATAAATACCAGAAAATAAAAAATAACAAATAAACACACGTTTATGAAAGAGTTGTTTCAACCTTCGCCAAATGTTTCTCGCCGCTCTCATCGTCGCGTTTCCTCGATCGAGCACTTTATTTCGTTAATGATGGTCCTTTTTTTTTTACTATTCTCGGAAAGGCGAGGATCGTCCGGCATGTACGATTGTTCGGCAATGCGCGCCAGTGCGCATGCGCGGTTTCAAGAGACGGCCGAAAGTCCAGGCGGTGTGAAATCATCCGCTTCCGAATTTCCGGCTGTTGTTCGTCGAAGTTTCGCTCGAGCAGAAAGATGGCGACTCGTAGAATCGGTGGTTTCCGATGGAACAGTATAACCAACTGTAGCAGCGGCGGCGGCGGCGTCGGCATCGGTGGTGGCCGATTGGCCTCGCGGCCGAGGTAACAAAACCTTAAAAACGGGTAATTAAAGCAAAGGATGCCGACGCCGGCACGTAATAAAAGCAGGAACGTCCCGAGGGTTGCGCATTACGGGATGATACAGTAATAAAAAATAAAAAGCTTTGCGAGGATCGTACGGGGCTTTACGAACAGAGGAACCCGAGATAAGCGCGGCAGCCGGCAGCAACCCGGGCAACCTGTTCTCCTACCTCGGATTGCCGGCTTTCTCTCCTTCATCCCGTCACAATTTTACCCTCAGCTTCGCGACCGTTTTATTCCGAATAACGCGAAATTCTGTCGAAACTGCCTTATCGCCTCGCCGGACACACGACGGCTGATTTTCACGGCCATAAACGTCGGACGATCCTCCCATAGAGAGATAAATTATAGAATTTTAATAGCGAATTGTTCACCGAAATTGTCTATAGAGACAATTCGGGTGAACAATTCGCTATTAAAATTATTAGTGTCTAATAATAGTAATAACAATAATAACAATGACATGAAATGAAATTAAAATTAAATAAAAGAATGTATCTTTTAATTCTTTAAACTAGTGTATTTAATGTACTTTTTTTTAAATGTCTAAACTATTATACCTTATACCCAGGAGCTCTTATATTTAAGTCTCTTATATTTACTACATTGTAAATATGGGCTGTAAAGGAGAAATCCGTCAAATAAATTAAATTAAATTAAAAAATAATAATAATAGTAATAATAATAATAATCCACGAGCTCACTGAGAGCCTAATGTAAACCGAGACGGTGACATACGATCTATAACAATGTTCATGCAATAAACAAAAAATGTTAATAATTATTACAAAAATTTAACCCTGCTAGAAAAAAATGACCACGATCTAAAATATTATTAATTATGGACAATAAGTAATAAGAAAATTGAAAGAATTTATTGATTATCGACTTGCTGTTGGCGAGGCTCTGCGGTCAGATACTTCCGCGAAAGTCTTTATGGAAAAAAGAGACGAAAACGAGCGAAGACGGGAAAATATTAGCCGCGTAAAGTTGGCGTAACGCGCCGATGATTCTGCTATCTGTTGGAGTAGGAGCTCGCGCGCGACGCTCTATAGCAGCTGCCAGATGAGTCGGCGGCTCTGTTCAAGATACGGCGGATTACGTGCGGTTAATGTTAACGTTTTTTTTTTTTTTTTTGTTTTTATTCATCGTCATCGACTTTTTCTCTCCCTCCTTTCATCTGGGTATTCCTCAGTACTCCGCATCGTAAGCGGGATTCGAATTATTGGTTGATCGATGGAGGGCCGCGGACATCGGTCGCGGACGACGACGGCGACGAGGGTTCAACGTTCCCGAGACGAGTCGACGTGTCTCGTGTGCTCGCCGGGCCCATCGACCGGCCGATGAGGCGCGTCGCGTCGGCAATTAAACCGTTAAGCCTCTCGCACGAAACGATCAACATTTTATAAGTCATTAGGGAAATTAACATTTTTTTTTCATTAATTTTTTTTTTTTATCAATCGCCTCTCTTTCCCTAATAGTGGAATAAACGCGGCCCGGCTCTGTACTATATATATCGTGCTTATTTAACGAGCGACGGAGAGTCCAAGATTTGCGACGGACTACCGGTCTTTTTCTCGTGAACCGTTTCGGAGCGAAGGTCTCACGGTGTCGAATGAATCGACCGCTTTTAGGCCGGGTTTAAACATTTTCGAAAAAAAACGCCGATAATTTACTTCGTTACCGACCGAATCACGTTTCACCTTAAAACACACAAATTTTAGATCGTGCTTCGATCTCCTTCGCGCTTATTAAGAGCCAATTAATGCGATATTCCTTTCTGTTCATCGTGTTCTTCACTGATGACGTAGTCTAGGTCTCGATAGAGCCCAAGATTTGCGACGGACTACCGGGCTTTCTCGTGAAGCGTTTCGGTGCTTGAGTCGCACACTGTCCAATGAATCGATCGTTCTTACGCCGGATCTAGACCTTAAAAAAACCGACAATTTTCTTTTTTACCGATCTTCACCTTTCAACTTAAAATTATACAAATTTGGAATCGTACTTCGAACTCCTTCGCACTTATTCGCACGAATTCAAATTGATTAATATTATCTTTAAAATCAATAACAGCGTAAAAAAATTTAATTAAAAAAAAATTAATAATGACGAACGAAAATAATTAATTAAAATAAAAAAGATCTAGCGGGCAGTCGGAGTAATAATAATATAATAAAAAAAAGAAGAGAATACGACGGCCAATGAAAAAAGGAATTCTTGTTTCCCATTGGCTAATCGATATGACACCGCGAACTATAAATTTGTATATCGGAATATGGTTTATTTACGTGCGTTTACACCTTAGCTTACATTTTTTTGGTCACAAACATAGACCATTATATAGAGAATCAATATGCCAAATTTGGTTAAGTAATATTTTGTCGTTTCAACAAACACTGGCGCCTTCGAAAAGACGCCAAAGTGGGTCATCGCAGTGAAACGCATAACTCCCGTTTTGTGCAGTCGGGAGTTAATTAATATTAATTAATATTAATTGCGAATTACTTCTAAGTGCGATTAATGAACGAGCTATGCTTTCTCTTCATCGTCTCTTTCACAAATGACGTAGAAAAAAAATAATAAAAAACCTAACCTAAGGTTTAAATTCTCGATAGATTTCGCGGACGGAGCAGCGAAATGTTTTTTTCGTGAAATCCGTCCCTGCGTTCGCTACAGAGCGCCGGTAGTGTTTTGAAGCTTAATAGAGGTTCTTAGTCCTCTCCATCAAAGGTAACATCCTCCGCTCGGTCGTCCTTCTCCGGCGAGTGAGTTCCATCGCTCTCTGGCCGATCGTGAGTTCCATCCTTCCATCTTCCGTGGACCCTTCCATCCGACGCTCCCTCCTCTCGCTTCTGCATCAAGTGCGATACGACCGCGACCGAGAGGAAGAGGCCGCGTCGCGTCTCCTTTCCTCCGATGCTCCCTCGGCCGGTCGGCTATCCGCACCGGCGGCGGGCACATCTTCCTTCTCCCGGAGAGGCGAGCAAACCCCCGGGATGAAGAAGCAGAAGCAGTAGAGGAAGACGGACCGGCGAGGGAAAGGCCGAATGGACCGGGCCGGAAAGAGACGGAAGGCGAGGGACAGGAGGGAAACCGGCAGCAGTTTGCGGCTGCCGAACGTTATTCGTCGAGAGCGGCTGAGGTGTTGCCTTGATCTATCGATTTCTTCTCGCACCTAATTTCCGTCTCTTTCCGACGGACGAAAAAGGGAGAGAGATCTCTGTCTCTCCCTTTTTCGTCTCCGGAGATCGGAGGGCAGCTGATTGAGACGGATCTGTGGATCCGGTCGGTCGAATGCCGAAGTCAATTCCTCTCGGCTTGATACGTCGGAGCTCGTGTCTCTTTCCTCCCGACCGACATCTCTCCTTCGATGCTGCGTGCAGAAAGTGATGGGTATTTATAAAAAAAAAGAAGACACTTGGCTACTGGAATTGAACTCAAGATGATCGAGTTGAGAGGATCGACCGGAGATGTTGTACCGATCTTCTGAGAAATTTGAGCAGTTGTACACGATCGGTTAAATAGTTGCAATGGAGCATTAGTAAAGATCGGTTAAATTAAATTTTTCCCTCACTTTATCGTGTCCGGGGATCGGAGGGCAGCTGATTGAGATGAATCTGCAGATCCGGTCGGTCGCCCAAAGGCTGAAGTCAATTCCTTTCAGCTTGATATGCCTGAGCTAGTGTTTCCTTCCTTTGGACCAACGTCTTTCCGGGAAACAATACGTGGAATATAGCCTAAAAAATCGATTGAACAACGATTTTTCCGTTTTTTAGCCATTTTTGGAAAAACGTCAATATTCGTCATTTTCAAAGGTTGATATCTCGGCTCCCAATGGAGATAGGAAAAATCCGGGGTGTCCATCGTGTTGTACGGGAAAAAGTGCACAAGGTTGGGTCCTGCCCGAAGTTTCGGAGGCGTTTTATTATGTTGTTTGAGGACGTTGAAAAACGCAAAAAGTCGACACGAAAGGGATAGCCTTGGATTTTTTTATGAAATATTTTTTTCCGTTTATAAAATGAACTGCGACGTATTCCGGCTACTGCGATTGAGTTGAAGATGGTCGAGTTAATAGGATCAACCGTCTGGCGATGTACCGATTTTCCGAGAAATTTGTGCGATAGTACACGATCGGTTTAAACAGTTATGAAATTTCGCAAGATTCTGAAGGACGTCAGGGTCGGGAGTGCTAATGGTGCTAAATAAAATTGGCTCTCTGGAGGGACCGTGCGAGACAGAGCGGACCGGAGGAAGAGGCCACGAAATTATTGCTGATTGGGCGAGATCGATTGGTTACGGTCAATGAGACGTCGGGAACCGTTCCCTCGAGGGGATGAAAGGACGATCCGAAAAAACGATCGGGATGGGTTTAATGAGTGAAGCGCCGACGAGGATCCTCTAACGATATAACGATTGGCCCGTATCACCGGACCATATTACCCCAAATTGATCTATGCCCAGCAAATTTTCTCGTTTCGCGTCTCCCATCCTAAAAAAAAAATCAGGGAAACAGTTGCACATCATAGTCAGGCAGACAACGCTCCCGGATGTCTTCCTTGACGGGCCGCTTTCCGCCGGGCATCTTCTCTCCGCACAACGAATCTTTTCGCCTTAAGGAGGTTGGAACGAGTGGTGTTCATTCCGCCTAAATTCGAGAAATTCGGGCAAGAATTGCAAACACTTCCCAATGTTATAAAAATCTGAAAAAA